>JAWPHD010012572.1:0-74901 GCA_037043455.1 Cyrtodaria siliqua
TGGTGGATGGGGGGTGAGGGGGCAACATATATGTGTAAGAATCGACCAAAACAACACAGAAATATGTAAAAAATAAATAAAAGTTAAAAATAAAAATATTCTACTTTCGAGTGTGTGTGGGGGGGGGGGGGGGCGGGGGGAGGGGAGCAGGGGGCAACATGTGTAAGAATTGACAAAAGCAACACAGAAATATGTAAAAAAAACAAAAAAAAGAATAGTTTCAAATGCGTGGGGTGAGAGGCGGGGGTGAGAGGCGGGGGGTGAGAGGCGGGGGGGGTGAGAGGCGGGGGGAGGGGGTGAGAGGCGGGGGGGGGGGGGGGGAGCGGGTGGTGAGGGGGCAACATATATGTGTAAGAATTGACTAAAACAACACAGAAATATATGTAAAAAAAATAAAAAAATATATAGTTTCAAGTGGGGGGAGCGTGGGGGTGAGAGGCGGGGGGAGGTTTGCGGGGTGGATGGCTGTAAGGGGACAACATATATGTGTAAGAATTGACTAAAACAACACAGAAATATGTAAAAAAAATAAAATAGAGTTTCAAGTAGGTGCGAGAGTGAGAGAGGGGGGAGAGGCGGGGGTCGGGGTGGGGGTGAGGGGGCAACATATATGTGTAAGAATCGACCAAAACAACACAGAAATATGTAAAAAAAATATTTAAAAAAGTTTGTGGAGGGGTGGGGGGGGGGGAGTGGGGGCTGGGGGTGAGGAGGGAGCCCATGCCCCAATATGAGTGAAGTATGAATAAGATGCATAATGCTATAAGAAATCCCGAACCAAATGTATAGATATATACATGCTTACATGCAAACCTAGATCTGCCTTTATTGCACATTTAATGGGCCATCACTATTTGGGTTCCATGGGAGCCCAGAATTTGCAGAAGACAACATTAATTACCCAACCCTTTACAACATACTATAAGGAAACCAATTCCAACATTTAGTTCAGCTAGGACATGAAATGCAAGAGATATAAACCTGTAAACACAGCTTACACGCAAAATTTGATGTGAAACAGACACATTTTAAGGGCTATCAGAATTTGGGTTCCAGTGGAGCCCAGGGGTTACAGGAACCAAAATTACTTAAGCAGCCCTTAAGATAATGCTGTGAGGAAGCTAATGGCCAAATACGATTGTGCTAGGCTAAGAATTGTAAGAGATATAAACTTGTAAACCCAGCTTACACGCAAAATTTGATGTGAAATGGGACACATTTTATGGACTATCATAATTTGGGTTCCATGGGAGCCCATGGATTACAGGAACCAAAATTGCTTATGCAGCTCTTAAGATAATGCTATAATGAACCCCATGGCCAAATTTGGTTGTGCTAGGATAAGAAATGTAAGAGATATAGACTTGTAAACACAGCTTACACGCAAACATTGATGTGGGACGCCGACGCCAACCCGACGCCGTCGCCGACGCCGACCCCGGGGTGATTACATAAGCTCTCTTATTCTTCGAATAGTCGAGCTAAAAAGGAGAATTCTGAATTTAACAGAATACAGTATGCTCGCGTCGCTTGTAGATTAATTGTAAACCATAAGCAAACAATATCCCGCTGATTATCTGAGAAATAAAACGAACTTCAATGAAACAGCAACAGTAAAAGTAAATACAGTGGAGATGAAAGGTTAACCACTCGAATATCCCAAGGAATAAATTTAAACAATTCTTTGTGATTTTATTTTACTAATGCACTCTGACAAGTAACATTGCATAAGTCAAGGTTTGTACGCTGATCTACAAACAACCGTTGAGAATGCGAGTGATACGTGTGCATATTTGCAGAAAATGTGTTATGTAAAGGAATTTCATCACATTCCTAGTATAAATTAATATGATTTAAAGTGACGTTATCTATCTATGTTTGTTTGGTGTTTTACGTCATTTTCTATGATTTATCATCTGTAATATTAAAAAAGGCATCATCATTGTAAACTGTTTACTATTATGCAAGAAAGTAAGTTAATGGGAGAGTGTTGATCTCTTGTTATACAATTACGATAATAACATTATTGTTCCTACATATTGTTCTCTTAACCCGTGCTTATAAGTTGAACACTTTTATGTGTTCTTTCTTTCAAACTAGACAACTAACATAATAACTAGACAATTTAAACGTCAGTTTAACCTCTGTTGAATGTTCAGTACAACGATACAGCAGTAGCACGTGTGCGTATTATTAATTTACGAATATACTGCATTAATAATCTATTTATATTTATATAGAATAAAGAAGGCAAATTAAAAACGCATACTTGTATTGTTTTGTTTGATCTAAAATCAAAAAGATACTGGGTTAATGAAGTGAGGTGGACATTTCAGTGTACATGTTAAAACCATGGCAAACTATGCCAGCCAGGACCGACTTTTGGTTAATTATCAATCTATTTTACATTTTACGATGAGATTTAAGACCGACAGTTGTATTACGTTTCTGTGCTCGAAAAACCTGTGCACTTGTATGTACATGTGACAACGTTATTAACTAATGAAATAGTGTCAGACATATATTGTTCGTGCGCCAATATGAAAAATTGCGAAAAAGCAGAAATAAGGGCTCGTCAGTGCTTCCGAATCATACCAAGGGGAGATTGCTTTGAGACTTTTAGCAGCTCGATATCAATATTACCAAAACATGTATTTCTGCTAAGGGTAGGTACGTTGAGGGGTTGTAATTAAAAGAATTAGTTAAACTTGTTTTATTTATCGACCCATGACTGACCTTTTTGAACTACCCTCGTACGTCATGGTAAACGGTGGGGATTCTCTTTTTTTGTTTATATACTATAAACTTTCGATACACACACACACATACACAAGTTAATTGCTTGCAACATACTTCAAGATTGTCATGAGTCCCTTTAAGATAATAACGTCAGCAGTATATCAGAATTAACATATTTCATAACACTTCACCACTGAGTTTAAAGGAAATGCATTCTAAAACGATATGTTTTTGAAACGTATTTAGTTTTTACCAATGTAATCTATATAGATGCATATAATGCATGTTCATTTTGTCATTTTGCCATGTTCATTAAAGGTCTTCTTCATTATCTGTTTCATGTGCTTCTTCATACTGTTGCATGTGCTACTTTTGTTTCTCTGGATGTGGACTTTATTGTTAGAGATTTTCGTTTGATGGGATATAGTTTTGTTTACACTGTCTTGTCTATTTGGGCCCTGAAGACAGGATAATAGCGAGGATTGTGCGCATATAAAATCGATTCAAGCTAACCAGTAGGCTTTATTGCCTACTGACCGTTCCAAGTCGGTAACCCTGTCTTCACCACTCTTTCTGTTGTTTTTTGTCTCTTTCATTGTAGTTTCAAGTCCTTGTTTGCAGTACAGTGCGGACCTACGATGCCATTGCGTTCGGACGCTGTGGTTTCTATAGGACCCTATATATCATTTAGGTGGAGGAAGACATCAATGATCATGACTCCAGCGAAGAAATGGAGTGTTTAGAATAAAAGTTGCAGCAACACTGCAGTTATGCAGGTAAGAAGGTTCTTGGTCCCTTTTGCATATTTTATCTAGATGTAAATGGATCGTGGGCCTTGTTTTAATATCAATATGTTTGATGGAATGATAATCTCAAAAGAGAGAACTAACATACGTGTGTTGCTATGTTGATTGTCTTTAAGCAGTGCCTCATAATAAATAAAACAGGCGGGTAAAATATAGAGCATGCTCTGTGGTATAATTTAATATTTGAACAGGCCTGGTACGTTCATTCGCGTTGGCGGTATATAAGCGTGTTGTATTGGTGCGCTGTAAAACCCAAGTCAACTCAGTTAATTATATACTCGGTAAAAAAAGTTTTGGACCAAGGTATATAAAGTCATATAAAAATAAAACTAGTGGACATAATTTAAGTATCTTTTTTTAGTAACCAAGGTCGACCCTACCCGGTTAATTTGGTACCAGAAACATTAAATTCCAAACAAGATTTGATTCAAAAAAAATATCGCGAACACACAAAGGGTCTGTAAAAATGTTGCAAAGTCCATACAAAGTAACAGTTACGGACACATTCGAGTAACCACCAATAAAAAGATTATTATTTTTTCGCAAACTTTCATTGTAAACGATAATTATTGTTGATTGTTGATCTATTGTGAATTATCAACTGAGATAATAAGGTTATGGTCGAATGTCATGGTTCAGCGATCATTGTACGGGTTCGAACACTACCATGGTCCAAAACGTCTTTGACAGAGTATATAGGACAGTAAAGTTATTTGCCAGTTCGAAGTTTACTATTCGAACTGCGAACTGGCAAATGGCCGTCAGCTCACGATTCGAATTAAATGTTGTATTAATGTCGTCATTTAACATGTTTAATATTGTTTAATTCGGTGTTTTCGAAATCAAATTGTTATATAATAACAAGACGGACTGTCATATTATATCGGTTTTTAAAGTTGCCAGTTCGTTACTCGGGAGAATCGGCAACTGGTTAAACGAACGATCCTCAATGGACTGCCGTTCGCGTTTCCAATAGAAAACTAAAAATATCAAATGACGCATTTGAAAGAAAAAGTCAAACAAACTATGTTCAAGGGACTAATGTTATTTCTTCCAATAGAAAACACTATCAAATGAACATTACGAGGTCCGAGTATTAAATTTCATACCCCATCCAACTCTTTATCCAAGAAGAGAAAACGGGGTTGACTGGGGTATGAAATAAAATCATTATTTCGGCTTAAAAAGTTTTCATATTGTAAAATTCAAACATTTAACAGGTTAACATTTACCTTTAAAGGGACACATGGCAATCTTGAGTTTTATTCAAACATTAAAATTTGCTCCTCAATTTACTTATCCTGCGTCATTTTGACTTTAAAACTGCTTGCATATGATTAAATAAAAAATTGAGATTTCATTTTTCTTCACTATTTCACCAAATTTTTAAATATATTGTTGATGCACTATTATAAAAAGTCAGTAATATGTAAAAATAATTTGCTTTGAACTATTATAACAATTACTATTAATGATTGAACAAATGCAAGTGAAGAGAAAAACTAACGGGACGCCGTGAGTTTTTAAAAAATCAAGATTGCCGTGTGTCCCTTTAAACAGGTTATTGCATTTTTTCAGTAAAAAATGTTTATAAACGAGTTTTATTTTTGAAATATCCGTTATAAAATCCCGCAAATATAAGCTTGCCCATCGCTTAATGGAATAAAGACGGGACCACGTAATGATCGACTCCATATTCAACATAGTTTACTGTGATATTTGTGTAAAAACTTCGTCGCTAACACCGAGTACAGGTTTAAAAACATCTACAACATGTCAGCAATTTAAAAATGTCAACCTTTGGACTCAAGCCTTTCTTTTTAGTTTTAAGATGGTGGTATTGTTAATAGTCTTGTTTACCTTTCTGCACACTTTCTTCGTACATGTTTTCTGCTTAAAGTCGACAAAATTAGCATCGTCTCTTCCGTCACTCTGTACGCCATACTGGAAATATAGAAAATGGGACAATCAGAGAATTGCTGTCAGTTAGAATATCTCAGGTTGTCATCTGATGCAAACTGATCAAACCGTCAACATTTATAAATTTTAAAGAATTGCACATTTATATCCATGCCATTGTATTAAACACATACACACCTTTTTATCCGGCACGAAGTAAAAACAACACAAACAGTAGATATACAAGTCGAACAGGAAATGTCGCATTCAAGGACCTAAGTCGACCAAAAACACGCACAGAAAAAATCAATAATTACAAAGATTAATAAAAAGCAAGATATGATATCACAAATACAAACGGTTGACCATAGGGCTACTGCCTTGGAACGGTCAGTGGACAAAAAAAGGCCGCTAGGTGTTTAACCACGGTTCTTAGGGCGCACAAAACCTCACGTTGTCCCTATTGTCATCCCAATAAAATGGGACAGTCGCAATAAATATATCTTCTCTAACAAACCGTACCTAAAGTACCTTATCGTACTAGTTCATTATAACATGAAAAAAACGTTCGAAACGATAACAATATCTTTCTAGATAATTACTATGAAAGGAGTAATTTACAAATCGCCGAAAACGATAATAATAATAATAATAATAATAATAATAAATTCTTTATTTAAAGAAGGTTAACACATTATGACATACTACCAAGATATACATATCATATTTTCAATGCGGCCTTCTGTACCTGAATTAACAAACATTTAGTACTTTTAACAAATACACTAACAATAAAAGCATTCAATCTTCGACAAAGACTCAGTTATATTTGAATATAGAAGAAATCTAAGAAGTCTTACATAATGTACATATATATCCAAGCAAAAAAAACAAAAAAAAACACAACATTATATATTGGTATAAATATAAAAAAAACATTGCAGTCTCAGATAGACTGAGATAGACTGAGACTGTTCATGAACTGCAGTGGAAAATGCTAGCTACCGTTCACGTCCTCTAGCCCCGGGTTTTGCAGAAATCAAAATTTAAAATGTCAGTAGTGCAAAATGTTAAACCATGCCGAAGATGGTATGCATATATGGAAATTTCAATGTGGTATTTTCATACCATTTCATTGCAAGTGGCGTACGGTCCCAATTACCAAAAACAAATGCTTTGCACTAAACTAGAAAACGATGGGCGAAATAAACAAAATGGAATTAAGTTAGGAGGACTGCGTATCACATGTAACAGTCAAAATAATAAATTAAAAAACATATCCTAAAGGTGATTAAACAATACTCAGAGCTTTAAAATTCTGGAGTAGTGGATCCACTTCTTCTGATTGCAAGCACGGGGAGACGTTTTACCGCAGCCACATTGCACGGGCAACGCTACTGTGATAAATACAAATAGTATGAAAGAATGAAAATAGTACAACAGTAAATTGTTCGATATAGTCTTTGGAGATGAATATTTTATGTGATAGAGAGATCCTTTCCACTCATAGTCGTTCATCGTTAAGTGCATTACCTAGTTATATTTTAACCATTTGTTTGATTTTAAATATGCTGTTAATATTCGACAGTTTTTTTACTACTCGTCGAATCATTCATATTCACGAAAAAACACGATACATGCTACTTCATTTAATTCAAGCACTATAAGAGGAACTTTCATAGTTTTAATTTTGTTAAATTGTATTTAACATTCTTGTGCTTGTTCCAATTTCGTTAAGGTTTTTCAACTTAAAAGATGTTTCTTAATGTTGTAGATTGATTTTTTACTATATAATGTAATCGGAAGGTGCATTATTTGTTACAGAGATTTCCAGCAGGGTGTATGGGAATATTCAGGGTGAAATGCAATCAAACAATTTGGACAACTAGTATTTCCATACATTTCCAGCAGGGTGTATAGGAATATTCAGGGTGAAATGCAATCAAACAATTTGGACAACTAGTATTTCCATACATTTCAAGCAGGGTGTATAGGAATATTCACGGTGAAATGCAATCAAACAATTTGAACAACTAGTATTTCCATACATTTCCAGCAGGGTGTATAGGAATATTCACGGTGAAATGCAATCAAACAATTTGGACAACTAGTATTTCCATGCATTTCCAGCAGGGTGTATAGGAATATTCACGGTGAAATGCAATCAAACAATTTGAACAACTAGTATTTCCATACATTTCCAGCAGGGTGTATAGGAATATTCAGGGTGAAATGCAATCAAACAATTTGGATTACTAGTATTTCCATATACCCTAGAAGAAATATGTGTGACGAAATTCCGAGCGATATTGATAGACATAATTGCAAGTATAGTAGACAAAAGTTATTTACCTCAGATTGTAAAACTGGTTTTAGTCGGGGGAATGCGTTCTTTCATTGGAGGAACAATTGACGAAAAATGAGCTTAATTATATCCAATCAAAGAAGCATTCAGATATACACTTTACACGGTATAACTGACTATCATTGCATATAGTATTTGAATTAAAAGAACAAAGACATTGTTGAATGGACGGATTTGTAAATATATCATCTGTTTCGCGGTTGGACAAATATTGGAAATAAATAAATAAATACAATCAAGGTGTACACCCTGATAAAACATCGTACAGTTGAATTCAAGGAAACTTAATGTTGAATCGGAGTTTCGTTAGCTGTCAGCCATTTTGATTTCATTTTGATAGGCTTTCCTATACGAACGATGACCGGTGATATCACCATCCATATGCATATTGCCAATCAGATATTTACCAAGGAGAAGAACTCTATAAGAATTTTCTTTCGTTCCAATCCCAATATATAAATAGTTTAAAGCTATAGCGCGAGCACAGTTTCTGTCTGATTCTGCGTGCTATATGTACGTATGTAACCAGGTTAGATAACTGAACCATGAATCAGAGTGTAGATAGATACATATAGTGACATATTCACCTCATCCCCAAATATCCAAAGAGACAGAGAATCGCGAGGTACGAAAATTCGAGTTTATCTGAATCAGACTGAATCACCAAATGTCACAGGGCAGAAATAATGTGTAGCAGAACCGGGCCGAGGCTCGAACCCGATATTTTCGGATTGCCGTTCCGATACCCGACCGTTGAAGCTAACAGTCAGGAATACATGATATATCTGTCAATCTGTTAAATATCTATGAACCGTAAGACGCTTCCGTAAGGTTCCCACCGTTGCGTTATCAATGGTTATGACATCACACATTAAGCAGTTGTCGGAAAAGATTTATATGAGGTTTAAGCTAGTTTTCGAATCAAGTTTTCAAAATGTTTCTTAAATTGTAGATAAATTGATTTATAGCTGTTGTCTATAGACTAAAATCATTATAATTTTATATATTTCAGAATACAATAGTGTTTAACATAAAGCGTTTAGGGTCACTTGTAATTGCTTAGGATGTTGTATATATCCTTTACCCAAATCATACATACTCAATATATGGTCCTGAAATTGGGAAGTTATTGAGCAAATTGATGTTCGGGATACCCAATATGATGTGTACGTGTACATTCAGGGTGAATGGATAGAGATGGCCCCTGTATTGAAAAAAGAACAGATACAAACAAAAAACAAAACACAAAAAATAGTACAGTTGTATTACTTTCTTTTAATACAATTTGATATAAATAATGCCAGTTTAAGGATGAACATATACCTTTAAAGTACGCTTTAAACACACGGCAATACCGAGTCTTAAACAAACCAATGGCGGTAGGTTTTGAGACCGTAATTTAATATTTGCAAATAATGCTTTAATTTTTCAACATTATGTTGGGGAAAATGAAAATGGCTGTGTACGAATGCATAAAACCTTTAACAAAAAAACAACAGTACAGTCTATTGTTCTCCATATGAACAGTCTACGTTTTATATGTTTGGATTATTTGGTTTAAATGGTTGCTTTCCCACTGTTAAATCCACTACAGGCAAATACACCGTCTTTTTCTCATCAGGGAATCCATTTTTTTTTTAAATAATCTACTTTAAGACGAATTACCAGCATTCCCTTGTAGATTATTAATGACCAGGGCCCATATTAATATAGCAACTAGTTACTTAAATAGAACATATTACTTCAGTCAAACTTCAGATGTTTGCATATGTTCAAATATCCTTATTAAACTCTCAGCGACACAATATATATGGCATCTATTTTAAGAAAAATATTAATTGTGGGCATTATTAAACCTTATGAATACGGATCAAAGTCGACGTAATGCAAAGTTAAGTCATAAATAACTACAATCAAAGGAAAGCAGATATATATTTTTTTCAGTCCCATAACAGTGACCCATTTATTTCCTTGTCAATAAGTGTGTTGTGTGTCGGAGTAATCCTACCGCACCGTGTACAAAATCATTATAATAAATGAATACAGCATAATTATACACATGTATATATCACATACTCAAAACATCACTCCTACTACACTTGTATTCTAAGAATATTGCTAACATAGTTGCAAAATGATGATCATTAAAAATACTAAATAAATCGTATATCAGTAGGTGTATCATTGTTCATATGTTGTTCCAATTATTTTACTTATATTTAATTTATTGACCCCTCTACAGTCAGTCATTACGCTTCACTTTTCACTTGTGCGATGACTTGACTACCTCTTGGGACTCTATGATTGTACCTACTGAAACCCCAACTAAGGGAGGTGGGTGCATGAGCTTTCGCCCCTCGGGTTTTCTGGTCGTACCCTATATTGGTTTTCTCTTTAGCGGCAACTACTATGGTTGTTCAGTACGATTCTGGATACATCCTGAGATGTTTATTATTTTGTATGTGTTTCTTTAATTAGTTTCTCTGGATGTGGACTTTATTGTTGGAGAATTCCTTTTGATGGGATGTAGTTTTGTTTACACTGTCTTGTCTATTTGGGCGCTGAAGACAGAATAATAACGAGGATTGAGCGCATATAAAATCGATTCAAGCAAACCAGTAGGCCTTATTGCCTACTGACCGTTCCAAGTCGGTAACCCTGTCTTCACCATCCTTTCTGTTGTTTTTTCTCTTCCATTGTATTATCAAGTCCTTGTTTGCAGTATAGTGCGAACCTACGATGTCACTGCGTTCAGTCGCCGTGGTTTGTATGGGACCCTATATCTCATTATTAGGGATTATTGTGAGTCACTTTGGGGCTTAGGGAGGTCGGGGTGGGGAGGTGGGGGCAGGATTAGGATTTACATAATACAAGAATTCGCACGCTCGACTGGTTTGATTCATTCAGAGTACATACTTTCTGTTTCTAGATTTTGTATCGTTTAAGTGTTTTTAGGTTATTAGAGCCTGGATAATACTCCAGTATCATATTTATCTTAAATCATTTATTACCTTAAATGTTTCCATATATTTATTTTTAAGTGCAATTGTTTTGTTAATTTCATACCTGGATGTAATGCTTCTTTTTAATCCTATAATTGACATCTTAGTGTATATGTAACTCTTCATTTCAAGAAATATGACATTTTCCGACGCTGCTTTTAAATAGTTTTTTTTTATTTCCAAAAATAATGGATTAAGTTTCATATGTTTCGAATTGAGGAATATTTCTACATCAATTATCATGTGTTGTGTGTGTTTACAAAATATATGTTCTATTGTTTCTATGGCTTCTGTGCAAAATGTACATTTTTGCATTTGAATTGATGTTGAGCAGAGTCAGATATTTGTTTGCTGGAAGTATTCTATGCAACAATCTTACTTGCAACCATTGAAGATTTGTGTCTTTAGTTATTTGAAAAGGTATATTATAGAATATCCAGTCCTTTTCATTTATATTATACCTTTTATTCCACTTAAATAGTTTGACTAGTCGGTTTTACTGTATTTGTATTTAAAGTGTCATACATTGGTTGTGTTCATTTTTTGTTTTGTAGTATTGGGTAATAAGTGGGTACATCCTTTTTTTATTTATGGATTAAATTTTTTTTAACTTAAGGAATTGTTTAAGTGCAGTTATCATTCCATGGAAATGAAGAAAGTTAGGGGTAATGTTTGTTTTTTCTACACATTCTTCTTTGGTAAAGAGAATGCCATTTGTATTACTTATATCATCAACATATCGTATCCCTTTATCATGTTTATTATACCAATATTTAAGAAAAATACTTTGTTTACCTATCAGTATAGTATGGTTATAGAATAGTGGCATTTTAAGATATTTTTCAAAAGAATCCACTTCCTGTGTGTCTAAAAGAATAATACATGATTTTAAGACGTCCCTCCAAAAACCGTTTCTAATAGTTGTCATTACATTCTCTGCATAGTGCTTTCCAGAATTTAAAATTGTATTTATGTCAAAGTAAGAGCTACCTAAATGTTGCCAGTAGCCATCGGAGTTTGCAAGTTCTCTTATCCATGTTATCTTTATGCATTATTATTTGTCATTTTTAATCCGCCTTCGCAGTAGTCTTTAATTACAGAACCTTTTATTTTAGCAGTTTCTTGCCAAAGGTAATTGTATAGATGGTCATTACTAGTCTTTATATATTTGGCATCTGGATTCGGTAAAGAAATGAAAAGATGATTTAGTGATGGTATAAGCAAACTTTTATTGACTGTTAATTTTCCTAAAGGAGTTAAATACCTTCTTGTCCAAACACTTATTGATTTTTTGATGTTTTTCAATTTATTAACAAAAAAATATTTTAACCATTTTATCAAGATCTGTGTTAAAGTTAATTCCTAGTTATTTAAATTCATTTTGTCCCCATGCTAATTTCTATTTAGTTTTAGTGACTTGTACTATATTTCTTTGACCCAATCCATATAACTGGTTTTATTGAAAGTAATTTTTAAACCTGACATTTTTGAAAATGTGTGTTGTTCTTAAAGTGTTTCATTGAGTGAAATGTCTGATCCATCTAAGAGTATTGAGGTATCGTCCGAAAATTTTGATATCGTGTATTCAAAGTTGACCATTAACTTTTATACCTTTAATTTTTAAATTATGTCTGCTTTTTATACGCAGGCTTAATAACCGCTGCTCCCAACTAAATTCCATTATGTTTATTTCGCTCTTCGGGGCATTTAATTTTATTAGATACTGGGACCATACGCCGTACGACATGGAGGAGACATACACTCCATATCCACCGCCATATGCATGACATCTTCGGGATGGTTAAAATGTTGTGCTGTTGATTTTATTAATATTGAGTTCTGCTCAACCCGGGGCTAGAGGGCGTGAGCGGTAGCTAGCATATTTCACTACCGCTCATGAACAGTCTCAATCAAACCGAGACTGCAATATTCGTATGTGTCGTGCTCGGCCGTTTCCAAAGGTCCATTATCATACTCCTTTTTATTGTTATTGTAAGAATTTCACTGCAGAGAATACCTTGACCGCAACTGCGGCCTATATTGAAAAAATCTGACAAAAATGCACATTGTTTAACTGCTGATGTTATATTACTATAGAAGAGTTTCACCCAACTTTTTATAGAATCTCCAAACTTGAAGAATTGTAAAGTTTTCTTTTTAAAGGACCAGGACAAAGCGTCAAATGCTTTCTCAAAATCAATTAACAGTAGTAATCCAGGAATATTATATTGTCCTCTTCAAATTTCATTATATCGTAAAGTAACGTTGTATTATCTCCCATGTATCTGCCTGTTATAAATCCCGTTTGCTCTTTGCTTATTAACTTATGTAATACAGGTTTAATATGGTGTGCAATGGAATCTGAAGCTATTTTATATACAATATTTAAAAGTGTTACAGGGCGCCAATTTTTTAAAAGGTGGCGTTCTTTGTTTTCTTTGGGTATACAGGTTATACCTTGCGTCTGTGTGATCGATATTGAACCTGTATCCACTGAATAGTTAATGGATCAAACAACAAAGTAACCAATTTGCTTCCAAAATACTTTAACGAAATTACTAGAAAATATATCACTGCCAGGACTTCGATCATATGTCATAATAAAACAAAGTGTGACCAACACAAAACAGATTAATTACATGCACACAATTATAGGACGTATATGTTTGCAATCAAGTTTTAAAAGTGTGAAAAATTCCTCTTAAATTTACTTAAATTTGAAAGAATTATGAAAATAACATTTTGCAAAAGACATATCTGAGGGGGGTTTCGTACAGGGGGGCTTGTTTTACTAAGAGTTGTCCCTATACAAAAATGAGTAGGGGGGCATTTGTCCGGGGGGGGGGGGGGCATTTGTCCACCCTTGCAAAACTATCAGGGGGGCTAATGTCCACCTTGTAAAAAGTTCAGGGGGGCATTTGTCCACCCTTGCAAAAACATGAGGGGGCATTTGTCCACCTATACAAAAATGAGCAGGGGGGCATTTGTCCGGGGGGGCATTTGTCCTAGATTCGAACATTTCAAATGATATGAAATGTAATTGTCTTTCTCTTCGGCGTTGTTGGGGCTCGCGATGGCCCGGTTGATGTTTGACTCTAAATCCAGATATCACGAGATTCAGTCTCACTGGTGCCTAGAGCTGGTTTTCTTTGATATAACACTTTTCAAGACTCGTCCCTTATTCTCTTCCGTCCAATAGGGACATAAACCGGGCCGTTCTGTGATTCGGAGTCTGTCTTGCGATCACGTTAAAAAACATAGGAATCCATGCGATAGTAAGAGAAGGGAACGGTTCCCGGATTAAAACAGACAGAACATTGTACTGATGATCCGTTATACACATTTAAAACTTCATTTAACGTACACTTGGTTGACTTCCATCCATAATGGAATAGCATATACTGGAAACAATAAAAAGTATATAAAAATTGAACAGAAAAAGGAGTATTCAAGGACGACAGTCAACCTTAAACACCCACAGAAACAAAGACCAACTTTAAAGATGAATAAAAGGCAAGATAAGACATCAAAAACTCAAAATGTTTAACAATAGGGCTACCGCCTTGGAACGGTCAGTTGCAAAAAAAACGCTGGTGTTTTAAACCAGGTTCTAGATTGGACCAAAGCTCACTCTGACCCTATTGTAATCCCAGTAAACGGGACAGTGTAAATAAAGATATCGCCGCCAGGTAATATCTCTAACAATCAAGTCATTAATAAATACATACTACATCATATAGACGTGATTGACAAAAGAAATGTCGTTATATCGAAACAATAATAAAAATAAGATATCGCGGCTTACCGTTATTATTATTTGTGTTATATATTTGCATAACTTGCGTGTTACAATCATTAATCTTAATTATTAGAATAGTTCAAAGAAAATGGTGTTTACATTTAACTAACTGTTGATGATACTATACCATACCATTATGCCAGAAAAGCCGCTAATGACTGAGAGTATATGCAGTCACCCTTATCAGACAGAATACAATCACAAAATGATCACGTCGTATGATTTATTAACTGGCTCGACTTGACGCTAACTTAAGACAAACCATTAAGACATACCGCGATCATAGGTTAAATATGACTGGAAGCTACGTAGATGTTGAGTAACATATTAGGAGGTTATTTTTTTCTATGAAATTTGAGAACAAGTTTAGCGGCATATTTACGTATTGTAGCTAGCGACTGTTTAACAAATATGAATTTATAGGAGACAATGGTATCTAAAATGGCTTTAATTACACTAAACGTGGATATAAAAGTCGAACAGAAATTCAGCTATCATGGACCACTCAACCACAAACAACAATTACAAATATGAACAAAGAGAAGATATGGCATCTCAAACATAAACGCGTTGACAAAAAGGATTACCGCCTTGGAACGGTCTGTGGCGAAAAGGGCCGCTGGGGGTTTAAACCAGGTTCTAGGGTGCATAAAACGGGACCGTGTAAATAAAGATATCCCGCCACGTTAAATTCCCCAACAAACAATGCAGAAATATAACCCATATATGATCATGGATATGTTAATATAAATACAGCAAAATAAATAAATAAAAAAGTCACCTGACAAGTACTCTTTGCTTTGGCCAGAGCAACAGGAGAACACACAATTAAGGGTACGACAAGACAATATTTAAGACAAGTATCCTACTCTACCGTCCTTAGAGTATTTAGGTAGACGTCATCATAGAGTTCGCAACATGCCATCGCACAATCAAACAGGAAAGCATAGCGGCGATCTGTAAATGGGTCAACCACGTAACATGCAGTTCGTTGCCAAAAGACGCTAGTATGAAAATGAATATGTTCAAGGTTCTTACGAAGTTTGTAAATCACACCACCATAGACGTCAGGTTGTGATAGTCCTTGTCGCAGAAAAATTGTTAAAATATGGGTTATGATAAAATAATTTTGCAAAATGTTTTTTCGAAGTTTATAGTTACAAAATGGAATAGGCGTCGAAATGTTATAATGCATATCATGCCTATAGCATTGGTAAAAAACGTGTGGACTTTAAGGCAGAAAACCTAAAAAGTATGAGAATAAATTGATAAAGGATATCGTAAATGACCTAGTGGTCAGTATTAAAATTGTGCAAAGGGCTTAATAATAAATGGGCTACAGTGCATAATGTAAGTTTAATATGTGTACATGTAGCTTTCACAGAACACATTCAACCGAAATCACGCATTAAAACAATGCCGAGTCGTCTCGCTTTCCAGACTGAAATAGTTCTTTAACACTAATTAAAACGTACGGATCTAGAGTCAAAGCTTAGTGCATTGAATATGATAATGAAACACAATGTGATGGTTTTATCATGTTTATAAGTATTGGGAATGGCACCCATAACGCTTCCAGATCGCCTCCATTACTTTTAAGAAACTGCGTTTTTCGGAACTTTACTGCATATTCGGAACAGCGGGTATAAAGCACATTTCACAGGCGCATAGTCGTAACATCTCAACATTTATGGTATAATACCAATAAGGACGATAAATTAAACGGCTGTATTTGTTATTTAGATTTGTCGCACATTAATTATATCGATAAGTAACCCAATAATTAATTTCTACGATGAATAAATTACAGACTGCCAATCGGAATTACACGTCGATTTACGTAATCCGTATAATATCCATGTCGCCGTCACTGACAACCCAGGTCATTGATCGAGGAACCTAAACAATATTTTTGAAGAAATTACATGTACCACCACGGTAATACTAACGTAGTTTATTGAGGTTGAGTCAAAATCAAAATACAAATCTACAGTTTGCCTAATATGTATATCAGGTACATAGTCAGTAATCTGTCGGTCAGGTACACAACCGGTCATCTGTTGGTTTTTAAGCATAATTCCCGTAAATTTAGCTCACTTTGAATTAAACTAATGTTAACTAACCGACTGTGCATTAAACATATGGATTTCCTTGATAACTCACAGCGCTTATGCCATTAAGACGGGGATACATGTAGCACAGCAAGATTAGTGGTGTAAATGAATCCGTTTGTTTTTTATTGAGTAGATTTGGCTGCAAAAGCCAAATATTACATAGAGTTTAATTAACATTGTTGAAGTGATACGGGAAATAATTCCCGAGTGAGAAAGAATCTTGCGATATAGAAACGAGTGCGTTTTCGCACGAGTTTTTATAGCGCAAGAATATTTCTCACGAGTGAATTATTTTCCGTATCACGACAAAAATGTTAATTAAACTATATAATATGTATTCTGTGATGAAATTTCCTTCCAATCGTCTTTTGACACAAGCATTCCTTCTTCTGTCACTCCTTTGGCGACAGTGCGGAGTAATATCATGACGTCAATTCGTGACGTAATAGCGTGACGTCTATCGTTTAGTTCATAACATTTGGCTACTGTGCTATCTTGCACACTAGGCGAGATAGCAGAGTACAGGAAGGGATATGTTATAGACTTTCTCAAACTGGGAAATTTCTATAATTCATCACAGAATATATAATATAACCCGATAACGTCGCCTTATGCCATTTTTCCAAAATTGACATTATTTGATATGAACCAGGAGGCAACCGACTCAAACAAATATTTCACTCACGCCTATTCTGCAAAATACACAAGAGACAGCAGCAATGCTTTATGTTAACTTTTGCGCTTCTTAACAAAACTCAAACGAAACAAAATACCAATGTCAGCTTGAGTTATTTTCTGTCAATCAGTTTATAAGGATAAGTGCACACGATATCTAGTTCTGCTGATGCCTGTTAATGAGTGTCAGTATGGTTTATATAATGCATATGTCCTGAACACAGTAGGCAATCGGATTGAGCTTTTACGCACACGTGTTTAATAATTAGCACGGAATATGGACACGCACTGACCAATGAATGGGCGTTGCGGTATAAGTTGCATTATTTAAATATTTAAAAAGATAATAAATAATATATATGCAAAAATTTACTTTGAACTATTCAAATAATTATTAATATCTACAAATATGCCCGTATGTAGAAACAAGAGGGCCAAGAGGTCATGTGGACGCTCTACTGGCTAAAACGGCTCTTATATCAATGGTTGCTGTCATAAAATTCCCATCAGTACTTCTTTTAAAAAATTGCAAAAAACAACAACACACAAAACAACAACACTCACAACATAAATTTAAACCCTTGACACATACTAACAGTTTAAACAAGAGGCCCTTGTTCTAATTTGGTATGGTAATTTAGGGACTCGAGGCACAACAATTAGATATAAAATGTGTTCAAATCCCATTTAATATAATTGTTATGCCTCGAGTCCGTAAATAAACATACTATATTGGAACTAGGAGTTGTTTTTAGTTTTAGTAAAAAGATATGCCTCCCCAACTGTGGAAAGGACCATAAATCCGCCAAAATATGAGTAACTTTCCCTACCTAGTTTCCGGCAAGGGGATCAGGAGAATTAGTCGGGACAAAGCTTGTGTATTAAATCCTTATAACTCTGGAACACGACAGTGATATAAGCAATCGAGTTTCGTTGAAAGCCGAATGGTGGTTTAGGAGAACTAGTCCGGAAAAAGTTTGTGTATTTAAACGTTTTAAGAGCCACAACTCTACCAAATGTCATTCAACCGGTACACTTCAACGATATCTGCAACTAGGCTTGGTGGGCCATAACTATGCAAAAAATCATTCAAACGGAACACGGCGAGGATATGCAAAAATAGTCTTAATACTGATGATCCTTGCCAAGTTTCGCTGAAATCCAGCCAAGACTTCAGGTGGACTAGTCCAGAAAATCGTTTGTGTAGTATAACTTTAAAGGGCCATAACTGCGACAAAAATATTTCAACCGTAACACGGTGATGATATGCACAACTAATCTTAGTACTGATCATCCCTGCAATGTTACGTTGAAATCCAACCAGGGGCTCAGGAGAACTAGTCTGGAGAAAGTTAGTTTAGTAAAAAGGGAAATAACTCCGCCAAACATCATTCAACTGGAACATGGTGACGCTATGCACAGCTAGGCCTGGTACTGATCATCCCTAAAACGTTTCGTTGAAATCCGGGCAAGTAGTCCATGCAAATGATGTGCATTACACCATTTAAAAGGCCACAATTCCGCCAAAAAATCATTCAACCGGACAAGGTGATGATATTCATAACTAGGCTTGGTACTTATCATCCTTGCAAAATTTCGCTGACATCTGGCAAAATGAAGACCCTACCGTCTTAACTAGGCAAAATACAGCATTTTCATATAATCAAGGCTCGTTTTCGAACTTTTCTGAGCTTTCATTGATATTAGTAATCCGAGAAAGTTTGGTAAAGATCAGATGAAAAACAAACGCCCTATCGTCTTAACAAAGCAAAATATAGCATTTATAACTAAATCAAGGGCAATAACTCTACTGCTACTGGTCCGATCTGAATGTTTCTTGAACTTGTCCAAGCTTTTATTGAGATTGACAATCTTGTAAAGTTTGGTAAAGATCAGATGAAAAGGCCCTATCATCTTATCGCGGTAAATGTTAACGGACGGACTAAACTAAATTAAATCGACAAATAAAAGCTATCGCTTAAAGCTACATACCCTACCGTTTGAATATGAATCGCGCCCAATATCATCCCGAAAATTCAATATCAATATTGATATTGTTCGAGGGATGATATCAAGTGTTATGTGGAAAAAGGAGAGTTGTTATTTATTCATCATTAAACTACACACGTAAAAAAGAATATTTTGAAATATACTGGAAGGAAACAGAAAAGCGACACGGGAATTTCCGCTATATATTGTATATACTGTACACTTATTCCATATTTATTCCAAGGAAGATGTTTTGTAAAAAAAGAGTTGCAGTTAGTAATTGAAAGGACACAACTGTGATGTTGTAGACGTTTTAATCACAGTACACGCTGTAACAAGTAATTCATAAATTTTGAATTTCCTCTTTGAAAAACTGAGCCAGTTCAGTACTGTATTTAACAAATTTTGCATCCTAAGTTTGCGCCAAACGCGTACTCTGCCAATAATGCAACTTTGCAGGAATACTATTTGCTGTGTTACGTGTTATTTTAGTCTGTTTTCCGAAAGGAAAGATCTTACGTAGCCATGTACCATTCGATTAACAGCAGCATAGTGTACATACAATATATAGCGGAAATTCCCGCTGAGGCGTTTCTTTATCTCGTCAGTATAGTAAAATTATGTATGCCGTTAGGTTTACGATATTTTTCCAGGCCATGTTCCGATTTGTTTGGCGTCGAAAATGTATTTTCCAGATGATCTTTAATAAATTATGACACGTTACCTCGCAGTCTAACACGTAGCTTCCCCCATTTAACAACAGTTTCAGTTGCGCAATATAACAAAAGGGAATGGTGTTAGTTATCGAGTTATCAAAATCGGAAGCCATATTCTAATACATCCTTTGCAATTTATCTTCTGTCTGATAAACTGGGTGATATGAACCGTTGCATGCCATCTGTTTGACTTATACTGTTGTTGTTTTTTTTGGTTATACGTGTACAGTTTTATGTTACTTATGGCAAGGGTATACTAATACTTATTGCAAGGGTATACTATATTTTGGCAGCTTTGCACATTTTGTGCATATGGATGCCTCCATAGAGCTGATAGTTATCTGAATAAATTTATGCTACATATTATATTTTCTGTCAAACAAGATTTCTTTCATTTGTGCATTCCTGACTCTACAGGATCGCTGTTGTAAGCTATACCATTTTTTTTCTACAATTATCTTACGCACAGTTTTTTTGTCTATCAGATATAATTAGCTATTTTCGTTATGATTTACAAACAAATTACAATGTGATTCATTGTGGCATTATAGCGGAATGGCAACTTAAATAACCTGTCGGTGTTTATACCTTTTGTTTTCTATTTAATGTACTTAGAAACTATGTTTGTTATCAGTGTACATTTTTAGCTAATGTATGGACTAAAACTACACTCAAGAGATATGAAAACGCAACACGGGAATTTCCGCTATATATTGTATATACTGCACACTTAATTGCACATAATATTCCAAAGAAATCCCAAGATGTGTTTTTAAAAGAAAGTTGCAGTTAACTAGAGAAAGGACACAACTGTGATGTTGTAGACGTTTTAATCACACTGCACTTTGTAACAAGAACTTCATCAATGTTGAAGTTGCTCTTCGAAAAATTGAGCTAGTTCAGTACTGTATTTAACGTAAATAGTTTGCAAAATTTTGCATCCTAAGTTTGCTCATATAATTGAGCCAAACGCGTACTCTGTGAATAATGAAACATTGCAGGAATACTATTTGCTGTATTATTTGTTGTTTTAGTATTTTTTCCAAAAGGAAAGGTCTTACATAGCCATGTACCATTCGATTAAAAGCAGCATATTGTACATACAATATATAGCAGAAATTCCCGTGTTGCGTTTTCATATCACTTGAGTGTACAACTGAAACAGTCATGATAAAGAAGCCATAAAACTCGAGTAGGAAATGTAGCATTCACAGAACACAGTTGAAGAAAAACACGCATTCAAAACAAACAAGAACTCCGCGGATTCACATGTCTCGCCTAACGGGGGTTGGACTTAAAAATAAAAAGGTCAATGAAAGTTTGTTAGAATTTTATTAACTAAAAACAATGGAGTTTGCTGTTTGCTGAGATTACAGTTAATTGCATTTGTTTAAAAAGAAGAATGCCATTTTATTAGAAACAAGAGGCCCAAGTCAGCCTGTGGATGCTCTACTAGCTAAAACGGAACTAGTATCAAAGGTTGTCGACATAAAATTCCCATCAGTACTTCTTTTAAAACTGTGCAAAAACAACAGGTATAGGATGGCCTTAGATCGCTCACCTGGTAATCATGGGCAATAAGTCTGCTGTGTTTACTATGGCATGGGTATTTTTTAATTTGTCCCACTTTCTTTCATGAATGAAATTTCATAAAAATGGGTGCGGGGAGTTTATAATAACAAACTAAACAATATGGTAAAGATCAGATAAAAAATGAAGTAACTACAGATTTAACAAAGGAAAATACAATATAGCATTTTTCAACAAATCAAGGGCCATAACTCTGTCGTAACTAACAAGATCTAGCTGGTTTTCGAACTTGTCCAAGATTTCATTGATATACCGCACTTTGCACAACTAGACATCATACTGAGGCTCCTGGCAAATTTTGTAGAAATTCAACAAGCCGTTTAGGAGGAGTAGCGCCGACAAGAAATTGGAAGTAAAAATGTCAAAGGGCCATAACTCCGTCAAAAACTGAGCGAACTGGAACAAAAGCGCAATAAGCACAACTAGACATCTTACCAATGCTTCCTGCCAAGTTTCGTTCGTTGAAATCCAACAAGGCAGGAGGAGTACCGCCGACAAGAAATTTAAAAGTAAAAATGTCAACTCCATCAAAAATCAACGAACCGGAAAGCGCAATAGGCACAACTAGAAATCATAGCAATGCTTACCTGCTATCACGGCGTTAACACACACACACAAATGAAGTAAACATTTAAAAAAAAAAAATCAAAATCAAAGCAATCAAAATAAATAATCAAATTATAAAAAAAAAAAAGAACATCTAAAAAAAAAATATATATATTTAAAAAAATATATACTAATAATAATAATAAAAAAAAGGCAAAACATCTGGTAAAGTTTGGTAAAGATCAGACGAAAAATGAAAGCTCTATCGTATTAACGAGGCAAAATATAGCATTTTTAACTAAATCAAGGACCATAACTCCGCTGTTACTGGTCCGATCTGGCTGCTTTTCGAACTTGTCCGAGCTTTCAATAATATTAATAATCTGTTAAAGTTTGGTAAAGATCAGATGAAAAATGAAGGCCATTGGCCAGTAGAGCTTAGAATCATCAGCTCCAAAAAGTAGGTCAAGGTCATAGATGACATCCGGCATTGGTCCAAAAAGATGCACTACCGAAGACACAACTATGTCAAAATAGAATATTTTTTCCTCCAAAGATTAAGCTATAAATTAGATTTAAAACATCTAGTGCAAAACTATAGTTCATGAGAAAGTGATGTAAATGTAACAATTAAAGTTATCTGCCCTTTGCTTGGATGGTGAAGGTCACATCCATGCTTTGTCACGCTGCAATGTACCACTCAAGATACAACTTGAAAGGTCTTAGTGCATACGGTTTGTGAAAAAGTGACCTGAGCGCCGAAGTTGAAGGTAAAAATTATAAGGTTATCTGCCCTTTGCTTGGAGGCTTTGCTTGGAGGGCCAAGGTCACTTGTCACGTTGCGATGTACCACTCAAGATACAACTATAAGCAAAGTTTTAAAGGTCTAGTGCATACAGTTGTGAAAAAGTGACCTAAACTCAAAAGTTGAACCTAAACATTATTAATTTATCTGCTCTGTGCTTGGAGGGTCAAGGTCACTTCCACATTTACTTGTCACGTTGCAATGTAGCATCCAAGATACAACTATAAGCAAAGTTTGAAAGGTCTAGTATATAACAATTTGTGAGAAAATGACCTAAACGCAAAACTTGAATGCTGACGACGCCGCCGCCGGAATAGCAACACATATATCTCCCTTTTTCCTTCGAAAATGCACAACAAAAACACACTAGGAAATAGGAAGGTAAGTGACACCACAAACATGAAAGAGCTGAAAATAAAGCTGCCGCCTTGGAACAGTCAGTGACAGAAAAACAACTCCGATTGGTTTTTAAGCCAGGTTCTAAGGTGCACCTAGCCTCACTCTTACTCTGTTATCATACAAATAAAACTGGACAGTGTAAATTAAAATTTCCCGACGAGACTGAATTCTCTATAAAAAGCCAGGCTCCATTTATATCAATATAAGTTTAACACAACAATGCTGATGCGCATAAAATATAAAAAAGAAACAAAAGACTAGAACGCCACAAAAAAGGTATGAAAGGAAAAATCTGGAAATAGTCGAACACGATAAATGCAAAAAGATATTGCAGTCTCGGTTATGGCAACTCTTTTGTGTTTGTGATGTCTTATTTTGGCATTTTATTCGTCTTTAAAATGGTTCTTTGTTTCTGTGTGTGTTTGTGGTTGACTGTCGTCCTTGAATGCTACTTCTTTCCTGTTCGATTTTTATATCTATACTGACTGAGAATTCTTCATGAACGGTAGTGAAAAGTGCTTGCAACCGTTCACGCCCACTAGCTCCGGGTTGAGCAGAACTCAATATTTAAAATGCCAATAATACAGAAATTTGAGCCATTCCGAAGATGGTATGCATATGACGGTGAACATGCAACCTTCAACGAGGTATTTTTGCACCATTCCATGGTCAGCGGCGTATGGAAGAATTTCAATATATTCAACAAAGCAATTATTCACTAATTTGGCCGAAGACATCGCAATAAAAGCATATGTCATTAAGAGTACCGTATTGAAGATACACATCAAACGCTACCGTCCTTTGAGGATTTAGGTTGACGTCACCATAGGGTCCACGATCTGTCTGGTCATCGCACAATCAAAGGGGAAAGCTTAGTGGTGAACTGTACATGGGTCAACTATATACATTGCGTTGCAAACCGATGGGATCATAACCTCTTTTGATAAAGTAAGTATTAAAGTTATATCCCATTTATATAAAACAAAAAAAAATTCATTAAAAATAACAATATTATCAGGAATAGGGTTGCATTTTATTAAATAACTATTCTGGGTTTTGAGTGATAAAGAACGCAAAAACAACTGACATTAGCCTTGTCATTATAATGAAATTACGAACCAAAGTCTTACATTTTAAAATTATCTCCCTTCATTTATACTCAGCAAAAATAAAAAGTATCCACTTGGTTTTCCTGCAAAATCTGAGACAGTAAGAAAGAACTAACAATTGTAGCATGATTTTCTTTTAATAACATCTTTCATGTTCTCACACAACATTTCAGGGAAATATACCGAATACTTAAAAAATAAATCAATGTTAAAAACATAGGTGTGAAAACGAAATTAACAAAACTTAACAAATGTACAGACTAGCGACATCAGCACATGTTTAGCAGTCTACGTCCATTGAAATACACAAAATAATATTCAAAACCTCGCTAATATCTTATGTGTTCACCGTTACACTGAATACACTCAAGATTGCGAGGTCGCATGCTTCTGACGTAACGACTTACGAAGCATCGAGCATTTTTGGGACGTCGTGTACGCTAGGATGACTCTATCCAAAGTGTTCAGGACTTTGTAGCAACACTTGTTCGCAAATGGAACGCATTAGCTGCAGACTTCGTCAGTCGTTACATAAGAAGCATGCGACGTCGCATTCTTTCTTGTATTCGGTGTAACGGTGGACACATGAGATATTAGCGAGGTTTTGAACATTTTTCTGTGTATTTGAATGGACTTAGACTGCTGAATCTGTGCTTTTGTCGTTAACCTTTACATTTGTAGTTTTGTTAACTTCGTTTTCACACCTATGATTTTAAACTGATTTATGTTTTTATTATTCGGTATATTTCGATGCAATGTTGTGTGAACATCAAACAAAGATGTTATTTAAAGAAAATCATGCTACAATTGTTAGTTCTTTCTTACTGTCTCAGATTTTGCAGGAAAACCAATTGGATGCTTTTTATTTTTGCTGAGTATAGAAATAAGAACGAAATTATAATTTCTGAAAAGCAGGTAAATTAAAACATGTTGCTATTTTTTCTCGCAGATATCGTTTCAAAACAATGTCATGTATATACTTGTTAATTATGTTAATTATATTGTTAGTGGCGGCTGAAGCAAATAGCCTTGAATCTGCTCAATGAGATTTACCATGTTATTTATGTGCTAAACGTATTTCTTTCAGTATATTTTAGAAGTAAATCAGGGTTACGATAATAACTATTTACAAAGATTAATTAAATTAAAATTCCTTAACTCGACTATTTAAGCTCTAGTAACTAAAAAGTTGAGAAACATAGACCCCATAAGAAGAGGCTCGGGGAACATCCACGTCTAAGAAGTGGGGCAGATTGGTGAAATAAAATGTGCATTGTTTGATAAAAGCACCAAACTTTGCACATAGCTAGACAATACCATACTGAAAAAAAATGGCTATGGACCCACGCAAGATTTTTCAAAATGGCCGCCATTTTCAAAATGGCCGCCAACTATGTAATAAATAATCAGTTGATCCTATATGTATCAGGTTTTAACAACATATATTATGGCAATCGCAACAAATTCCGCAAAATAATAGACAAATGGT
This sequence comes from Cyrtodaria siliqua, assembly GCA_037043455.1. NCBI lineage: Eukaryota > Metazoa > Mollusca > Bivalvia > Adapedonta > Hiatellidae > Cyrtodaria > Cyrtodaria siliqua. The sequence goes on from JAWPHD010012572.1 coordinate 26,043, forward strand.
CATGCAATACAATCTGGGTATATTTTAAGTTCAAAATGGCTACCATTTTCAAATGGCCGCCAAAATGTGTTGAAAATAGTAAAATTTATAATTCGTTTAATAGTTGTTTGTAAGGAAGTAATTAATATGTTGAATTTGTACACTCAGTTGTCCTGGCATATTATTTGTTTGTTAATATTGTAATAAAGAGTTATTTAGAAGCACCCTATGGTTAATGTGTTGAGGGATTTACAAGTTTAAATCACATTTCACTTCCGGTTGACTCTAGGTTTTCTCCAGCCTTTGGAATTTCTGAAGGGTACTAAACTAATTTTCTTATCAGAAACTTCATTATAAAATATATTTATAAAACCCTAAAATACACTGACTTGGTAAACCTTATTTACAAGACAAAACATAAACAAAATCTAAACGTGAAGACATCTTATTCTAACGGATTTACTGCGTCAAAACTATATAGTTGCCGAGCAGAAATGAAATTGGCCTGAAACCCAATGTGAAGATCATAATGGCATTTTGCGTTGAAACCTTCGTATTTAAAATGGAGGTACTTAAACAATCTGAGACTTGTTTGAAGACTATAGATGGACCAGTGCCCATGAGGCAATTATGACATTGCATATTCATTATGTGATTACCATACTTATGGTAAACCGGGCTTGCGCCTTAAACCATTGCATATTGCACATGACGATCATAAAGAGAAACCAAAAGTTCGCAATTGCAGTACTGTTCAGTTACCGGTACACTTTAAATCTTAAAATTAGTCATCTGTGTGTGTGAGATAAACTTCATTAGTGTTGTCTCATCAATACCCAATAAACTAGCTCACAAGCAGAAATACAAGATTGTGGAAGAAGATGCAGGTGCAGTAGGTGCTGTATACACATCGCAGCTTCCACACTGGATGATCTCTGAACCAGATATGGTTAGAGTTATCTGTTAATTTCAGTTATCGCAATAATTCATCAGGTGCTGCCTATGAAAATACTCTGATCTTTTCCATCATGAACAAGTTAAAGATATTCGTAAGACAGTTTGAGTGACACAGTAGAGGAGTTAGAAAATATATTTAAGGACAATATTGAGGTTTTACTGGCACTTGACTTACGTTACATAGACGACTCTCGTGTGACAGAAGTTGCAACAAATAGGTAAATGATGTAATGCAAAGCATGACACATTTGTAACAGAGCTTATATATGACATAACCAAGTCTGTCTATGCATGCCATCTTTGGGATGGTTAAAATTGTGTACTGTTGATTTTATGAATATTGAGTTCTGCTCAACCCGGGGCTAGAGGGCGTGAGCGGTAGCCAGCATATTTCACTACCGCTCATGGACAGTCTCAATCAAACCGAGACTGCAATATTTCGTATGTGTCGTGCTCGGCCGTTTCCAAAGGTCCATTATCATACTTTTTTTAAACAGATAAACCAGAACATGTTTTCTTTCCTCAGTGGTCACCTACAACAGATGCTATAACTTGCTTTCTTTTCTCGCATATATATGTATCATATTAGGTTCCAATTAACGGCAGATTAGGGTGTCTCACCAGCCTTTCCAAACTTTGGAAAACTTTTTTGGATTTTAATCAAACTATGCGAGCTGCCTTAAAATGCATTTTAATGCTTGGAAAACATTAGTAAGTATGATCAGCAAGATCCTTTACACATTTTTGAATGTCACTTGCAGAATGTTTAGTATGTGACGGCTATCATGCAAAACAAAATCAGAGCTCTGGCTTACTGGCATAGCAATCGGTTGCGTCTAGAAGAGAAACTAAAATTACGTTCATTAAAACAGAGATGAAGATGTGCCTTGTATCAGACAACGAGAATCTAGGACTGATCTCGATCATTTCACTAAGATGATATGATACAATGCGTGTGATGCATGTGGCAGGTGGCAAACAATACTTCATTAAACTTATGCTATATACAAAAGACACAGACGTTGTATTACTTGTTATAGCAGTGGTAATGTAAATACAGTTAGATGAGCTATGTGTTAGTTTTAGGAGCTAGGAATCACTTTAGGTGATTCGTTGCACACTGTATTGCCTATTCATTAGTTCATATAAAATAAGACGAATAGTTGCTTTTCACACTTACAAGATGCAATGAAATATCTTCATTTGCTGAAAAAGGTAAAACATGTTCTTGGAGAATCTGGCAATACTATGTTGAGGTTGAACAAGCTTTCCAATTCCAAAATTTGTTCTTGTTGGAAAATGTATGACAAGAGGAAGTGCATGTTCGACAAGAGGAAGTGCTGTTGATGTCGCAAAGAATGGTTGACATTCAATGGTTCAAGATACAACAAGTCCATGTCACCAATTGATGTAGCTCTTTTCAAGGACACCTACCGAGTTGTTTACAGGTTGTAATTGGACATTGTTGGAGACATGGCCTTTAGGTCCACCTTTGAAATGCCTACATCCGGTGACTGCGGTTGGAAGAGGGTATGTTGAAGCCATTCTCGATAACACTACCACAGGCATCATCGTTTGCAAGGGATTTATTAAATGTAGATGTCAAAGAGACAAGTGTGTTGCAATTTAAAACGAAGTGTTAAAGCAGAAATGATGTTTACAGTCTTTTAAAAATGGGATGTTGGGTACTGTGACTGTGATTAAGAAAATTTATACCATTCAGATCATAGATAGTAAGATTAGATTACATTTAATGTTAGCTCTCATATTGAAAATGTTCAAATGATATGACCACTTATTACATTTGAATTTGTGTATATAACAAACTTCTTTTTGATTTTGTTTTCTGATAGTGTCTTGTTAATATTGTTTAAATCAACAAATGTAATTTAAGGTCGTAATTAAATCTTAATTCCGATAAATTGGAGATGAAAAATATTGTTTAAGCATCATTTCCGATATGTTTTCTCCAAGAGTTTAGAAGACTCGGCAAGCTTGATTTTTTTATAACCTGCATTAGTTTTGTTACTTTATATGCATGTTTTAAAATCAGTTTTTATAATTATGTAAATAGTTCAAAGCAAATAAGTTTTACATATTACTCATTGGGGAATATATTGCACCAATACAATATTAAAACTTGTAATACAATAACCACAAACAATTAAAAATTCTGCATTGTATTTAAGTATATGCAAGAAGTTTTAAAGTTAACCTGATATTGGATTAATCAATTTGGATGCTTGATAAATGATTCAAGATTGTTGCGTATACCTTTAATAGTGTTTTACCAAGTCACTGGATGTATACTTACGAGTTATTATATACTAAAAGCCGCCAATAGAGATGAGACTGAAACTTAAACACACTTCAGAAATGCTTAAGGCTAAAGACAACTGAGACAAAACTAGTCTCAAAGTTGCATAGTATGTATACATGTGTAAAACCCCTAACCCCTGAAGTATAGGGGTGTATCTAAAAACTATTTATTGAAGTCTAGACATACACATAAATATATCAAGACAACACCCTTTGTAAAACACATCAACATTTTGATTGCTTTATAAAAAAATAAAATTAAAAAAAAAGCGGTTTTGGCGGCCATTTTGAAGAAAAAAATGACCCAAATTATATGGCATATTTTATTGTCTATCAATGTTCTGAATTTAGTGTATTTACAATAACAAGTTTTGATGAAATCAATTAATTATGGGCTTCATTAATTCTTTATGGAATATTTGGCGGCCATTTTGAAAATGGCGGCCATTTTTCAAAATCTGACGTGGGTCTATAGCCAGAAATGTTTAGCAGAGTATTGTCTAGCTATGTGTCAAGTTTGGTGCTTTTATCACAAAATGCACAATTTTACCAATAGATGTCACCAATCTGCCCCACTAAAGTGGGCATAATTTACAATATCAAAATTGAAATCATCTCCCTTATCATAGCTTTGGCTAATTACTTCATTTGATTTTCAATAGCGAGATGTAAATCGAGAAAAAATAACAGTATCAGAAATGTTGGCTTTGTTGAGTTGAAAATCGTTGCGATATATTGTATTAACCATAGTAAACAAAACAAGGTTGTCCATCTTCAATATGTCCTACATATACCGAACGTTGTCATTAAAGGCAACAAGTACATCTGCTTGAGTAGCTGGTAGCAGTACAAAAACAAATATGCGACACGTGGTGAACAGTTCGTACACATAGGGATATCCACCAACAGTAGGTCTAATAACGTTAGTTCCATACCTAACAAAATTGCTATAGTACAGCACGAAGTTGCTTCACAAACGTCTTGACAAGTCCACACTTTAATATTGTTACAGGCCAAACATGTCGGTTTTGCTATAGCAAAACGTTTTGCAGTGAGAGCAATAAGCTTTAATATTGTTACAGGCCAAACATGTCGGTTTTGCTATAGCAAAACGTTTTGCAGTGAGAGCAATAAGCTTTAATATTGTTACAGGCCAAACATGTCGGTTTTGCTATAGCAAAACGTTTTGCAGTGAGAGCAATAAGCTTTAATATTGTTACAGGCCAAACATGTCGGTTTTGCTATAGCAAAACGTTTTGCAGTGAGAGCAATAAGCTTTAATATTGTTACAGGCCAAACATGTCGGTTTTGCTATAGCAAAACGTTTTGCAGTGAGAGCAATAAGCTTTAATATTGTTACAGGCCGAACATGTCGGTTTTGCTATAGCAAAACGTTTTGCAGTGAGAGCAATAAGCTTTAATATTGTTACAGGCCAAACATGTCGGTTTTGCTATAGCAAAACGTTTTGCAGTGAGAGCAATAAGCTTTAATATTGTTACAGGCCAAACATGTCGGTTTTGCTATATCAAAACGTTTTGCAGTGAGAGCAATAAGCTTTAATATTGTTACAGGCCAAACATGTCGGTTTTGCTATAGCAAAACGTTTTGCAGTGAGAGCAATAAGCTTGAATTTGATAAGGTTGTGTGGTAATGTTGTATATTATCTGGAAAAGTCATAAGCGCTTTGAGATGAAACTTGGTGATTATTGCAGAAGAACACCTCTTGAATTTTAAATTTACCAAAATAAATTCATCAAAATGTTGTCATAAGCGTTATTACAATATTGTTTAACGAGATCTTAACGGCAGTAAGAAATACGTTAAATTTTGAGAGATGTTTTAGTGTAGCAGGCAATATAATTAGAACTAAATCAGGCTGTGTAAGGCTCTTGTAATTTAGAAATCCAATATGTTTGTTTGCTTTTCGCATACCCCAGCCTTGAAAGTGGTTCACATAGTGATATGCGTGGAAACAGTATTATCACCAGTATATTGAAGTTGAGTATACGAATTAGTGCTCCCGAGTTCCAGAGATAAACATTGATATGACGCAGTGAAGGCGTCAAACAATATTTACATTATTAGCTAGCTCAGTAATTACTAATATAAATTTGTTATGAAATTCTTGGATCTCCATTTTCTATATTTAGAAATGAAACCTAAGTCTCAATGGAAGTAAAGAGGGGCTAGCTGTTGGAAACGTAATATGAATATCTATGATTATAATAATTATTCGTATTCAATAAGAGGGAGTTCGTATCCGCATGTTCTCTACGACATTTTTTATACTAAAATTCTGATCAGGACCTGAACAGGCCCTTCATTAAAGTCAGTCATTAATCTATACTCTGTACCTTTATATACACAATTACAAAAGCAAAATAATTCTCAAAATAGAAAAAAAGAGAATTGTGATATATACATAATTAAGCAAAGAAACACAGTTTGTTATGTGAACTTGTATACAAGTCAAGAAGATACTCAGTCCAAAAATAACATTTAAGGTGAATTAAGACCATCAGCCGCTGGCCAAGAAATGGTATAAAAATGAAGGTTCCATGTTCACCGTTATATGCATACCATCATCGTATGGCTAACATGGTTGTACTATTGACATTTTAAATATTGGGTTCTGCTCAACCCAGGTTAGAGGACGTGAAATGTATCATTCAAATCGGGACTGCAATAGTGTTGCATTCATCGAGTTCGGCGATTTTCAAATTCCCCCTTTCATACCCTTCAGACATAATTTTCCAAAACTATCTGCAGAAGCTTACAATAATTCAATGAATTGACAGGAGCCGCAAAAGCCTATCAGTTATGACAGAGACCGAAGTCCTTGCAATGATGGATTCTTTATTAATTTCTATCAAGTATTGTAAAAACAACATGTTCCCTTTACTGTTCGATCCATTAACTGTGCAATAGAACAGGTTTAATGTCGTTGGATCACACAGATACATAGGAGATAATACTACGTTACTTTATGAGTTAGTGCAGTTTATAAAAGACAATAGAATTCTTGGATTACTGTTAATTGATATTTGAAAATGTAGACACATACACAAATTGTTGATTGATTTTTGAAAATGTAGACACATACACAAATTGTTGATTCATTTTTGAAAATGAAGACACATACATGTACACAAATTGTTCAATGATTTTTAAAAATGTAGACACATACAGAAATTGTTGGTTGATTTAGAATTATACCTCCAATTCAAACATATGAAGTATTTAAAAAGAAAACAATGTAAAAGTAGTATCGGAAAATGTCACTTTCTTGAAATCAAACTTTATCAATAATTTTCAGTTGTAAGATCAAGAAGAAGTATTAGTTACAGGTATGAAAATAACAAAATAATTGTACTAAAAGTAGATATAAAATTCGAACAGTTAATGTAGCATTCAAGGAGCACAGTGAACCGAAAGCACACATAGCAATCAACAACAATTACAAAGATGAATAAAATGCAAGATATGACATCTCAAACATAAAAAGGTTGACAATAAGGCTGCCGCCTTGAAACGGTCAGTGGCATAAAAGGGCTTAAACCAGGTTCTAGGGTCACCAAACCCCTCCTTTACCCTATCATCACCCAAATAACACGGGACGGTTTAAATAAAGATATCCCCGCCAGGTTATATTATATAACAAACAATGCAGTGTTAAATAGAGTTTAATAACTAGTGTTTTTCAGATACGGGAAATATCTCCCGAGGTAGTGAAATGGCCCCGATATAAGAACGAGTGCGGAGAACGAGTTCTTATATCGGGGCCATTTCTCTAGCGAGGGAGATATTTTCAGTATCTCAAAAACACTGGTTATTAAACTATATATTACATAATTTAAAATGATATTTTATTAATATTTCTAATAATTCACGCCTTTTTACACCAGTTTGCACGAGAACGCCTCATCCAAGACGACGTTACGTCATACAACAAAACAAGTGGAACCGGAACTATTCGTTAATTTCCGTAATCGTTATTTCCTAGTGACGGAATCTGACGAAGACGTCCGTAAAACAATCGGAACATCATTTGGCATTTCCGCCACTGACGGAAAAGGCCGAGCAATGTTCCGTACTGGGAAATATCTCCCACTGGGAGATATTGGGAGATATTTCCCAGTAGAGCAAACGAGTAGATATAGCTTTTCTATTCCCAGTATTTCCTATATAAATCAGAGACAATTATGTAACATAAGGCAATATAAGCATAACACATACATTACAACGAGCCCAGAAAGTCACAAAGCAAGTACTCAATGACTTGGCAACATGAATGCATATGATACATATAATAATGACGGTGGTATTATATATGATCTATTAACCTCAGAATGACCTACATTTGATACAAATTCCAACGAAACAGGAAATATGTACTCGGAATACAGTGAACCAGTTGAACTTGAGAATCCTTATCTTTCCAGACATGATATGTAATAAATTATCGAAGTCCTATTTTTTTCATTTTCCTTTCTACCTCAGTCCCAAAGCGACTTAAGCAATCTTTTAATTCTTACTAGTAATTTGCAAAATTAAAGTTTAATAATTTATAATATGAACAACATATGAAAAGTGATACACTTACTGCACTTTTATATTATATTTTCAGTTATTTTAATGATCATAATAGAAATGTCAAAAAATACTATTGGTAGAAATATTATTGAATATTAAAATGCATGTGCATTATGAAAGTGCGAGTGCGTATACATGCATATAAAAATTATATGTGTGTATTATCATGTTGTATATATATATATATATATATTATGAAATAGGTTGTACAATGAGCGGTGGGATGACCCCGACGACCCACAATACACTTACTTACGGGGAAAAATGGGTCGCCTTTATGCGACTGAAAATAATAAAATAAATATACAACTCAAAAGCCAAGCGGATACGACAGCAAATTCATATAAAGAAAGAAAATAACTGCTAGGCTGATTGGACATTGATTAAAACATGATTATGTTTTATTTAAATATTACTCTATAAATGTATAAAATCCACGAAGCGCGTTTTGTTTTTCGCCATTTATGCGGTTTTAAACGCCGGTAGTACCATAAAGCACTAACGCGATTCATGGATTACGCCATTTCTTACCGACGTTGAAAATCGCATGAACGTCGAAACAAATGCGAAACAATTATTTATTAAATAAGCACTTATGTATAACATGCATTGTAAAATAAAAAAACTAACCTTCAACAGTGGCGGCCTCACCCATTTCGATGTTAGGGCTAACTGATAAATTCAATTGTTCTAGTGTGCATTCAAGGCGATAAGCGCACGCGCAGCACGATCTTTCAGTTTTTTCAAAATCCCACAGGGTTTTGTATTTGAATTCAGATATTGAAATAAAAGGTAGTATACTTTCAGTTTTCAGTACTACCATCAGTTTAAATACATTTATTGTTGCAATAGTATCAAAAGTTAGGAATATGTAAAGCAATTAATTCGCACCATTCAAATTTGCAAACAAATTAACAGAATGCCGCGTCTTAAAATAATAATAAAGAAGAAAATTCCAGTTTTCCCCTTTAAATGTATCCTGGTGCATGACCTAGGATAGCAAAACTTTGCTGTCCCGCATTAAATATTCTTATAATTAAAAGGTAATTTTAATTTCATGCATTATATTTAGACCATTTAAATTAGACAATATCAATGTTTTTCATCACCACAAGAAACCCCTTTAATAATTGGTACTTTCTCACTTGACAATTCGAGCTCCCAGTGGGATTCGAACCCGCTGGAATGAGAGGCGAGAAGGTTTAAGACGCACCGTCTTCACTATCCCGGCTACGGCGGCAATTTTAGTGTAAGGCATAGGGTATAAAAGTGTATTTATCATGTACTAAGGCGGATTTAGGGATAGGGCGGACTCTGCGCCCCCACCCTCTGAAATCACACAAGTATAACCTATGCATGCCGGATTACATGGGGCGCTCGCCATTTCTACCGATAGTTATCATTGGATTTAACATAAAATTATTCTTAAAAAATACAACAGAATTCATTAAACGTCATGTAGAAAAGCATTTTATTTCGAAGGATCCTCCGCTCCCCACGACCCCGCCCCTCCACACAAAAATATTCAAACCAAAATCTTGAATCCTCTCAAAACATTTTAGTGATCAATTATTCAGTCAAGCCCCTTTAAAACTTCAGCCGAGTCTGGGTGGTTGCATCGAAGACTGTATTAAGAAAAAATAGTCTCAACCGTCTATGCATATGAAGTATATATATATTTTTTAATTTGATTGTTTATTGGCTCTTTTCTAGACATACCCATGTGAGCCGACTAAAACCCACGTTGTTATACAACTTTGAGATCAGCCCCCAACATTTTCTCGTGCTTAGTATTTAGTCCGATGTATCGTAGTTAGTTGTAAATGTCTACGAGACCAGCACAACTAACTACAGTAACGATTACGGATTGCGATAAGGAATACTGACTTTCTCAACACGCAATACGCATTGAATGCTAGATCAAGCGTTTGCGCATCACTATATTTAGGCCAGTGAAACTAACTTATTATTGACACTACATGAACTTGTAGGAAAATGTGGGTGGTCTGCCAAATCTACAAAAATAATCGACCGCCATATATTATATAGCCTAAAATGTGCTAAAATAACGTACACCACCATTTAACCAAACAGCCAACAATCATTATTCTAGAACTTATTAAAAAAGTTGGCATGCATGATATGATGAGATGGTTTGCAGAGCAATATATCAGTTTGTTTCCAACGACCAATTATTCGCCAGGCTTCCTGTTCTCAGCCTCACCTGATATAGTTGATATTCGCTTCACATCACCTTTGCAAACTGCCTGGGTTAATTAATTTAATGTCTTGCATTCTCTTGATATTTTCCTTTGAAACAATTTAGCGTTTTATCTCCCGTATACTTCATTTTTCAAGAAGGTGGAACTATTTACGCTCGGCTGCGCACGCATAGAAAGTGGCTATTCCACTTCAATGAGTTGAACGGACTGTACGTACTGCGCTTGAATCCGGTGTGTCTTAACAGAAAATGGATATTCCACTGCATGAAAAGACACTGACAGTATTTTTTTTTGTTTTATTTTTTGTTATCATTAGAATTTTTGCTTATACTATTATAGCGACGGGAAAACAATGTAAATACAATAATTAATTCGCCTTTTTTCGCTGTTTATTCGGTTTTGCCAGTAGTAAATGGAAAAATCCACGAAGCGCATTTTTGTCGGCCTTTATGCGGTTTTAAACGCCGGTAGTGAATGGCAAATTTACCATAAAGCACTAACGCGATTCATAGATTACGCCATTTACTACTTTCAATAGTGGTGGCCTCATCCATTTCGATGTTAGGGTTAACTGATAAATTTAATTGTTCTAGTGTGCATTCTAGGCGATAAGCGAACGCGCTGCACGATCTTTCAGCTTTTCCAAACCCATAGGATTTTGAATTTAATTTTAAATATTTGAAATAGAAGGTAGTACAATTTGAGTTTTCAGTACTACCATAATTTTAAGTATATTTACTGATGCACTATAATCAACCGTTAGGAATATGTAAAGTAATTTATTTTCACTATTCAAATGTGTAAAAAAACAACAGAATGCCGTGACTTAAACAAACAACAAAAAAACTAAGAAGCAAAAATTGCCGTTTGTCCCTTTAAATATGTCCTGGTGCGTAATCTATGATAGCACACATTGCTGTCCCGCATTGAATATTCTTTGAATAAATAAAGGGTAATTTTAGTTTCATTCATTATATGTAGACCAATATTTCTCCATATCACAAGAAACCCTTTAAGAATTGATATTGTCTCACTTGACAATTCGAGCTCCGAGTGGGATTCGAACCCGCAGCGTTTTCACTATTTAATTTCGCAATTAAAGAGTAATAACGTACTAAGATAGATTCAGGGATAGGGCGGACCCGGCGCCCCCACCCTCTAAAATCCCTCAAGTATAACCTATGCATGATGGATTACATGTGGCGCTCGCCATTTCTACTGTAAGTCATCATTGGAAATTATTCTGGAAACATACAACAGAATTCATTAAACGTCATGTAGGAAAACATTTTATTTCGAAGGATCCTCCGCTCACCTCGCCCCCCTTCCTCCCAAATACAAATACTCAAAACAAAATGCTGGATCTGCATCTGATGTTTACCCTCCTCTCAAAACGTTTTAATGATCCATTATTTCAGGCAAGCCCCTTTTAAACTCCAGGCGAGTCTAGGTGGTCATATGACGTTTATATATATTGACAGAAATATAAATAACATGTATTTTTTTTAATTTGATGTTTTATTGGCTTTTCTACACAAACACCTGTGAGCCTACTAAAACCCAGGTTGTTATACAAATTTGAGATCAACCCAACATTTTCTCGTGCTTATAGTATTTAGTCTGTTATCGTAGTTAGTTGTACAGGTCTAGTATGCATTTAAAGGACAAATGCAGGTAAATTAAATCGTTTGAACTTTTATACATTTACCTTTGTAAACTTGATACATGATTACGCAGTTAACCAGTACGCAGCACTCTAAACGTTTCTAATAAGTACAGGTTGAACACTGATAATAAATTTAGCTAGTATAATATTCACTAGGGTTAACACTGTTGGTTTCTGAGGAATGTAGTTCGTCTACCTGTCAGCACGTGTGTTAAATGACGACACGATAGCAAACGATGCAATTGCTCTATATTCTTCTGAAACATATTTAATTGACTTCTTTTAGTAGTCTATTGACTCTGAAGTTTCAAGTTTCTGTCGCGTCCAATGAATCATTAGCAGACACTAAACCACATGCTTCCCATAGGACAGAATTCGCGAAATTAAACTGTGTCTGCTTTTAGTATGAGACACATTCTAAAACGCAGCGATACTGTTTGTATTAGATTGCTACTGTACATATACTGGTGTTGGATGATGTATTTAAAAGCATATACCGTATTTTTATGAAGTAAATACGTCGACGAATATTTTCTATTTACGTTTAGTGGTACTGAAAGTAGGTATAACAGTTGATCTGGAACTGTTGTATTCATGGAACACAGTCAACCAAAGGTAAAAAACACAGAAAACACAGAACATTGAACATATGGTACCTATGTGGAACGCTCATTGATACAAAGGCCAATGGGAAACAGATTACCAGATACACTTTGTATTCACCATCGTTGATGCAGACAGGGTGTACAGACACATTTGATAAATATCTAAGCTATACTATACCAAACTATGCCAACGTGTACATGTATGGTACGGTAAAATACAAACTATTGCCTGTTTAGGAGTTGCTTCATCAACAGACAGACAGAATGGACGAACGGACATACATATACACAAGCAAGCAGGGATACGCGTATTTTCACGAATGCCTAGATGGAAAGACGTTCTGAGGGAAATGTTAGAGGCTAAATACATAAAAATTCATAAGGGTTCCCATTTTGGCAGCATGCGTCAATAATTATTCCTGGTACATTTTAAAATCCGGTTACCTTTTGGGTAGTTCGGGTTGCATTTTGGGTAGGTCGGATGCTATCTGCTACTGTTTAGGTAAGGGTCTACCTTTCGGACAGAATTACTTTTTAGGTTACTATATCAATAAGGATTACTATTTCGCAGCCGTTTCAATTGCAACAGGTGTTGGCCATTGAAGTTGATGGTCAAATTATCTATACATCCTGGCCAGGTTATATCTAAACAAAATTGATGTATTCAGATATTAGACAGGTTTTGTTTCAGAAACACCACTTTTTCTGTATATAAAAGTGTGCTTTTTTATAGTGAAATATATTGTACATAATTATACTCGTAAATACATTTACAGCGGCAGATCTGACGGAAACCACATTATTATATTATTTCAAGAAACACAATTCCCACACAGTGTGTATTCGCTTTAAAGGCAAGACACAAATTATATTTGCAATGCAATGGTTATGATAACTGGCATTATCTGTCACTATGATTATAGACAATTCACACAGTGGCACAATTACCTTAGGGAAAAACAAGAACTCTGAAATAAAGAGTTGTTTATTCTTACTAAAAGTTTGATATATGATCATTTGTACATTTCTTTCTAGATTTATTGTCATTGCAATCGTTGTTTAGATGATTTTCTTACAAATTGTATATGTTTTGTACGCCCTTAATGCAAACATCATATCGTCGTCACAACATAAGTTCTGATTTTTTTTTCAATTTATTAAACACTTAGTTTTGTATGATGTTGTCATCCCGTAATAGATTAGCGTGAATAGGGACGAAATTATGTCATGATTTATTTTGCTGAAAAACAAACTATGCAATAAATACAATTTATTTAAACTTTAAACGGACATGATAAAGCCTTTTGTCATATACAATAGTATCATATTACCACCGCATTTAATTAACCTTAAAATCATTATGTTTAAAATAAAACAATTCAACAGAAACTCGTTTAAACCGTACAGGAAACAGACCAAGCTACGTACCAGTATTATATACTCGGTAAAAAAAGTTTTGGACCAGGATATATAAAGTCATATAAAAATAAAAATAATGGACAAAATTTAAGTATCTTTCTTTAGTAACCAAGATCTACCCTACCCGGTTAATTTGGTACCAGAAACATTAAATTCCAAACAAGATTTGATTTTAAAAAAATATCGCGAACACACAAAGGGTCTGTAAAAAATGTTGCAAAGTCCATACAAAGTATCAGTTACGGACACATTCGGGTAACCAATAAAAAGATTATCGTTTTTTCGCAAACTTTCATTGTAAACGATAATTATTGTTGATTGCTGATCTATTGTGAATTATCAACTGAGATAATAAGAGTTATGGTCGAATGTCACGGTTCGGCGATCACTATACGAGTTCGAACACTGCCTGGTCCAAAACTTCTTTTACAGAGTATATAAATAGACCTACCAGTATTTAACAAAACGCATTATACACTGGAAAACAAATTTATTAGTAATTCATGTCTTTACTTGCATATTCGCGATAATCTATCACAAGGATTAATTGAAAATCTGAACTAAAGAATTAAATAACTATGTTCTTGGTTATCAGATTGTATAATTTCTGAAGTTATTAGACTTCAGAAATCGCCCCATCACACGTGCATCACACATGCATGCGTGTTTGTGTTTATGCATGCATCGTATAGTATACGTTCCCTAGTCATCGGACGCATTTACCACTTACGTTGAATATTGCATAGTAATGTTTAACCGATGCCAAGGATAGTACCTATCTAGACTTTCTCGTCGTATACGTTTATCTTTATCAGTTATTACAGGCTGTGGAAAGAGGTTGGCTCCTATTTATTTTGGAATGGATAGGTAAAATATCGAGGCATTATGCCACAATGATGCTAGATCGTATTCACACTATAATGAAGCACACTTTGTATCCATATTCATCAACCTTAACGGCGAGACTGTCCATGTACGCTGAATGGATGACCCCTATTCGTATTAGAATACTAAGTCAAACGTCAAGTTTGTCGTGACGACAGATCATGAAAAACATTGTCAGCACGATCATTCGTTAACTTAAATATCCAGGTTAAACAACAACCGTAGACTGTCCACGAGGACAAAATGAAGCATATTTATTTGGAACAATAGTTCAAAGGTCAAATGAAAAAGTTTGTTCGCGTTAATACTCATAAACCTCTCTAACCACGTTCACGGACAATGTTCACTGATAGATTTTCCGCGGGGACTTCTTTAACGTGTTGGTCAAGTATACTCGGTAAAAATAGTTTTGGACCAGGGTATATAAAGTTATATAAAAATAAAACTAGTGGACAAAATTTAAGTATCTTTTTTTAGTACCAAGGTCTACCCTACCCGGTTAATTTGCTACCAGAAACATTAAATTCCAAACAAGATTTGATTTTAAAAAAAATATCGTGAACACACAAAGGGTCTGTAAAAATGTTGCAAAGTCCATACAAAGTAACAGTTACGGACACATTCGAGTAACCAATAAAAAGATTATTGTTTTTTCACAAACTTTCATTGTAAACGATAATTTATTGTTTATTGTTGATCTATTGTGAATTATCAACTGAGATAATAAGGGTATGGTCGAATGTCATGGTTCAGCGATCATTGTACGGGTTCGAACACTGCCATGGTCCAAAACTTCTTTTACAGAGTATAGATCAAACAGAAGAGTCGCCATTACTCGTTCATGAAAAAACTTGTCCGCATATGACCAATAATAGTGCTGATGCGGTCCTCATGTAACATTTCATTTTGTTGTAATTGAATAGTATTGCATATGTTTCATCCATCAAATAACAATTAAAATGATTTAAAACCTTGCAATGTGTTTTAAGCCTCCGGCATTCCCATTTACCACTATGGCAGTTTAACTTTAAATGTTTATTTATTCGTTTGATTAGTTTATGTTATTAAAAGTAGATATAAAAGCGAACAGGAAATGTAGCATTCAATCATTACGTGGTCCGCCTCAATTCCATTAAGCGATGGAATATTTCGACAGCAAAACACGTTTAAAAAATATTTTGCTGAAAAGAATGTGATAACCTGTTAAATTACCTGTAAATATTTTAATTTTATAATATGTAAACTGTTTAAGCGAAATTAAGCAACCGTTTTCGCTCCTTGGAGAAGGGGCTGGTTTGGATATCGAAGTTAATACTCGGACCACGTAATGGAACACAGTTAACTAAATACGCACATAGAAACCAAACTACAATTACAAGGAAGATAGGAGGCACGGTATTAACATCACAAACATAAAAGAGCTGGCAATATGTCTACCGCCTTGAAACAGTCAGTGGCACTAAGGCCGATGGAGTTCATCCGAGTTCTAGGGTGCACAATATCGATGGTTTTAAGTAGAATACGCTTAAACCGGTGCAAGGGGCGTGGAATGTGTCCCTTCTATATTAACTCTCATGAACAGACTCGATGAACCGAGCCTGTACTTTAGTCTCTTTGCTGTGTTTGTTTATTCCACATGATCAACCTTAGCGGTATTTATTCATTAAGCTTCATTAGTTTCTAATTGAAGTCAGATTGATGACAATGTGGTGAAACACGCTATTGCACTATCGCATTATGGGCGTGTTAAGTTAACTAGTACAGGTGGTACAGCCAAACACTGATCCTCAACTATACTACGTCGTCTGAATACCATCACGCTACGGGGTAATCTAATCGTATTTTGTATTTATGTATACCCTCCCACTTTTATTTTAGACTATAACTTTAAGTTCTTCTTTTATCTGACTCAGCACCGCATAAAGTTTAATGTTTACTCATTCGAAAGAACAAGTAAACCAAAACTTAATAGGTTGTGTCCTACACCCCCCCCCCCCCCCCCCCCCACCCCATCATATTAACCCACCCACCTCCACTACCCACAACCCCACTGCTCAGCACACTTCCACATCTTTTGTATTTATTTTCTTAATAATCAGAAGGATATACCCTTATTTATATGAAAGCGTACAGTTTAGTTTAAGTTCTAATTTGTTTTACGCACTTACTAGATGTCTCTTTCTTAACTGCTTACGTATTATTTGTATAAATGAAATATATATTTTAATACTAATTTAAATATAATTCTTGAATAATATTTTTGAGGAAAAATTATTTTGAAAACTCGAAGATATCCTCAATCTCTTACAATCTAGCATATATCGAATGTATTGTTTTAATGTTTATATAGTATATATATAAGAATTGGACAGGGGCGGAAGAATCAGTTATTTTCACACACCCTATATTTCTTAATCTTTTCTCTAGGGGGAGAGGCAACCGGCTAGAGTAACGTATACCAATTATATTTCTTTTTAATATATTTCATTGAATGTGTTAAGAATACTGATTATTTCCGCGGAGTAAACTTGCAAACTAGTGGTGGGAAGAACTCGCTACTAGACAGAGGAAAGAACTGGCTAGCTGCTTCTTTCCCTGGTAAAGGTTTAGCCTGGTAAAGGTTTAGCAAAGGGAAAATAATTGTCTGTTACTACGGGTTTAAATCCCCAGCAGCATTTGTTACCACTGACCGTTCCAATGCGGTAGCCCTATTGTCAACCCGTCTGTGTTTGCGAGGTCACATGTCTTGCTTCTTATTAACAATGTCATTGTTGTTTGTTTCAGTGTGCGTGTTTTGTTTTGTTGACCATACCCTGCGAAGCCTATTTTTACCTTTCGACCTTTATGCCTACTTTCAGTTGACTGTGTTCAGTGAATGTCATATTTTCTGTACGACTTTTACACCTACTAATACTACATACAACAGATATAAGTTGATTTTTCAATTCACGACAGGTATACTCCTCATATAGAGCAGGATTTTTTTATATTTTGACATCAATATGAAGTAAATAAATGACAACGTGTCTACATCGCGCGAAATGAGGTCAACCCATCTTATCAGGTCACGTCAACTTGTTTACACCACACAGACGTGGCCGCATGTTATTAAAAATACGCAGACAGTGGTTAGCCTCTTGAAGTTTACTGGTAACCATTTGATTAATTTAATATTGTTTTATTTGTTGTCTAATTCTATCAATATAGTAGTTGTGAACTTCAAGGCGATAGCCCTATTGCAAACCTTTAATGTCTGTGATGTTATATATCTTACTTTTTATTTATTCTTGTGATTGTCGTTTGTTTGCTTTTTGTTTGACAGTGGTCCATGAATACTACATTTGTTTGACTATGGTCCATGAATACTACATTGGTTTGACTATGGTCCATGAATACTACATTGGTTTGACTATGGTCCATGAATAATACATTTGTTTGACTATGGTCCATGTATACTACATTTGTTTGACTATGTCCATGAATACTACATTTGTTTGACTATGGTCCATGAATACTACATTTGTTTGACTATGGTCCATGAATAATACATTTGTTTGACTATGGTCCATGAATACTACATTTGTTTGACTATGGTCCATGAATAATACATTTGTTTGACCTATGGTCCATGAATACTACATTTGTTTGACTATGGTCCATGAATACTACATTTGTTTGACTATGGTCCATGAATACTACATTTGTTTGACTATGGTCCATGAATACTACATTTGGTTGACTATGGTCCATGAATACTACATTTGTTTGACTATGGTCCATGAATACTACATTTGTTTGACTATGGTCATGAATACTACATTTGTTTGACTATTTCCATGAATACTACATTTGTTTGACTATGGTCCATGAATACTACATTTGTTTGACTATGGTCCATAAATACTACATTTGTTTGACTATGGTCCATGAATTAATACATTTGTTTGACTATGGTCCATGAATAATACATTTGTTTGACTATGAACCTAAGTGAAAGGTTATCTATAGGTATTATTAATTTATAATAATACATTTAATAAATATGTTTTATAATTTGACAAAACCTCCTGATCATGGACTTGGCTTTAAAATGTCAAGAAAGTTATAAGTTCAGCACGGAATTGCTTCCTCATCGCAGCAACTAGTGTCAGTAAACAGTGTAAAGAATACTTAAGGAAATGTCTTACAGTTGTTTATGCGCATCATTTTCGCGAATACCTGTCTAAGTCCGACTTTGTACACACATAACATTCTTTTTCAATTTATATATATTTTTCACTAGATTTCATTATTGAAAACCTAATTAACTGTTAGATAGTGAAGTTATGTGTTGATACACTAAACAACTCAATTATAGTTTCAGTATTTCGATACAGACATAGAGGCATTTATTGATTTAGACCCTATAGCTTTTTAATACTTGACGCATACATGTCTGCCGAAATTTAAGAATTGACTTAAAACATTAAATCCTGCTGACTTGATGACTGTATACTATTTTTTATACATGCGGACTCCATCTAAATAAAAAAGGGGTATGTAGATCTTAGCAGTTAAAGAAAAAACGATACATTTTTGGAAAGTTTAGTGTTATTACTGCCTTTTTCTGAAAAACAAGTATGGAGACATACATTTTTTATTTTATTTTTTATCGTCAAGTTGAAGTACTTGATATTTGCTAACAATACAGTTTTGAAAATTGTTCTTTATAGAAAATAGTTTTTTTGTCTAAGAACTGACGTGGTAGTTTAAGACGGCACACCCTGACTTATAAAACTCTTACGCATCCAATTAATTTGGTACTTGAATGAATGAATGAATGAATGGTGTTTTACGGCACGTCGACACATAAATAGGTCATATTGTGCGCAAAAATTGTTGAAAATTGAAGAAATGAAGTATTAATTAAAAATTAATGTAAATATATAAAGATGAAAATATTAAAATTTAAGGGATGATAAGGTGTTATATAAAATTACTTTAAGTATATCTCGTGATTTGATCACAGTGGTGATTTGATCACAGTGTTTTCTGTCTGGAATATTAGAACTAGTATTTCAATTATAAATATACTGGTTACAAACATCAATACGACTGATACAAGAATACGCTTCAAGACCGTAGTCATACTGTAAAGCAGCATCGAAGTATCATGTCTATTTTGTGGCTATACACTGCACTGTCTGTAAGCACTGCAGGTGAAGAGAACATTGCAATTTAATATACCTCACTAAATTAATGGATTTAGCACAACTGTTTTTTAATGTTTTTTTAAATATTTTTTTAAAATATGTACTTAAAATCAATTCAATACTTAATGCTACATCCTGCTGTCTGCTACAAAGTTTCTAGTGCTTTAAGCCAATAAAGCACAGTAGAGATAAGGGTGTGTATTTTTCAGCAGAGTTACCGCCGATAGCAGCATGCACATTCTATAATTGCTTTCCGACGGAATTATTTACATTAAAAAATCTAGACTAAATGCCATCAGAAGAATCCTGAGCAACAAGATAATTACCCAGTAACGGCACGACAAAAAAAGATTCAAGGCAAACATCGAAGGTTACATCCTTTTTATGATTTAGGTAGACGTCAACAGAAGGTTCACATTCTGGTGTTATTAACGGTTTCGATAACATTTGCCTGAGTATCTGGTGGAAGTCGAAGCATGCAATAGCAATACAAATAAGGTTCACGGTAAGGACACATTGGGATACCAACATGTTTTTTATACACATGCCATATTTACTGCCATTATTCCATGTCCAGTGTCGTATGGTCCCAGTATCTAATACAATTGTATGCCTCGAAGAGCGAAATAAACAAAATGGAGTTTAGTTGGGAGCAGCGGTTATGAAGCCTGCGCATCACAGTAACAGTCGAAACTTTAAGACTAAATTAAAAATCAGACCACATATCCTATGGGTGGTTAAACAATACCCAGAGCCTTTATCACCGGAGTAGTGGAACCACCGAATCGAAATTAAAGTAAGAAAACAAAAACATTTCAAAATGTACCACATTCTATCTAAATTAGGATCGGACATATATATGAATAGCAGTCCTGATTGCAAGCGCGGCGAGACGTTTTACTGCCGACACACTGCACAAGCACAGGAATTATTGTACACTATTGTAGTCAGATAAAGGTCACACAACGCATACACATACACTTTTAACCATTAAAACACGTCAATTCCTGTTGTAAGATAAGACGAAACCGACTAACATTAAAACTCTTGACAAAACATGTTTTTTCAAATGTGTTAAATTGGCTATATTTCGAGTATAAATGCATTATGGACTGTCCGTTAATGTTTGTAATGACGACACCCACCGAGTATAGGATGTCCCTTTAATTGAACACTGCAGTTAAATAATCTATTTCTTATATTTTAAATCAGTTTATGTGTAATTTTAGCCTTAGTTATTCACGAATGACGTCGACGTCAGCAACACTTTATTGGAGTCATAACTCAACGTCAAAAGTGGGTTATTTTTGTGTTCGGAGTTAGCCATTAATATTTAGCGATTACGAATATTTTTTCACAGAGAAATACCATTATTTTACCTATAGAAATTGAATGAATAAGAGTAATTATTCAATATATGTTCAACCTTAGAAGACGAAAGGAGTAGAAAGAGAAATTATTTAAACATATCATTAACATATTTTCGTTGTTTATTTAGAGTCGAACCAGAGAGACGAACATTATACAAAGGCAAAGAAGGTCTGATATAGGCAATAATAAATGAATCTAACATAAAAAGGTTATATGGCGCCAACAGGAATGAATGAAAAGTGCAGCCCTCTCCCCCTACACCATTTAAGTGAGGTACAAATATGGGCCTTGAACTTTCTCACATAAGGAACTGCAGAGTTTCTGCAAATTCTACTGTAAACACTCCATTTTTCGCAGGAGCCACGATCTGTTTTCTGCTACCACGCAAGAAGTACCTAAAACAATACATAGATGATTATTGAGACATGTAATGAACATGAAAACAAATGACAAAATGAAAATGCATCCGATAATGCAGTAGATATGTTCTTGTCCGGGAACCACACGGGGCAACATATAGCCGACACAATAGTATATATGCCCATAAGCATATACGTGATATTCGAAAATCCTGATTTGCGTTAACAATGCAAACATATGTATTTCCACTAACGGATAGGAAAGCAGGGTAGGCAGGTCGAGTTATATATATGTTTATTTCTTCATTTTCTTTACATTTCTTTCCTCCGGACTTTGATGTAATTATTACAACAGTATATTTGCATGCCTGAACTGAGATATTATTTGAAATATTATACTTTTTATAATGAATTATTGCTACATTGTATTATCAGAGTAATTTTACGAAAAACAATAGTGGAAGAGGATTGGAGCATGCAAATTTCAGCGATGAATGACGTGCCAGCATTCGATAACTTCCCAAAGAAACGTATAGGGAAGCGATTTTATTTCTGGATGGTTCTTGAGTGTAGATAGCGTACTTATTTATAAAATGTAAAGTTGCTGGATTTTAGAGACGGTGTCTCCTCAGGTATGTCTATAGTTTTGACGTAGCCTTTAACCCGCTAAGCACGACTATAATACCCTTTGCGTCCATTGTAAACCCAAATCAGCCTGCGAGTAACTCGCAAGCTGATAAGGGTTTACAATGTCCGGCTGCTGATCAGTCATTTCCCCAAAAACATCCGTTTCTCACATAAACGGAATGTTCTAGACTTAATTCAAAGAAATAACAGTCCATTCGACGCTGATCAGATGTACGCCAGTGTTGACCGTAGGTGACGGCGCATTTTGTAGCACGCCGCTTTTTATCCTCCTGAAACGTTTTTTCTTCTTCTTGTTTTTTCGCAGAAAATAACGCTGCCTATATGAAGTTTTATTTTTGTCCGCGTTTTGTTTCTGCAGATACAAGCATTTTTGTCCGGTTGACAATTTTCAGATCAAAGGTCTAGGTCACAGTGATCTAGTATTGAAAAACGGTTTCCGCACGATAACCGCTTTGGTTGAAACAATTGACACCAAATATGGTCCATGTCTGTTTCCAAACAAAATCTCAATAGAGTTTAAGATTGGGGTCATTATGCCAAAGGTCAATGATAATTGACAATATGTTTCCGGAAGGTAACTTTATTTTGGTTCAACAAATTTACAATTAACTTGCCCATATCACTTTAACGCCAATACGATTTTGATATCCATGAATCAAATCAGATCACGCTCATATTGCTTATGAGCCGTTAAACAACATTCAATTCAATTCAATTCATATTGCTTATAAATCGGCTTCAATATATACAATAACGTTTCTTCAGGTCAATCATCCGACTACTCCGAGACACACACTATTGTGTCCTTATATGAACACGTGGTAATGTTTCAGCGTTACAGATTCATATTGGTTTATTAATCGACTTTGTTTAAGACAATATTAATTCCATTATTCAGAATACGTGTGCTTGAGAAAACAATTAATTTGAGACAAGAATGTTTTACTAACGTCAAATTAAAATTTACAAAATGTGGACTTGCCAAAAAGTTCGTGACGCACTTATTTTCCTATTAGCTAATATTTTCGTCAGGAATGAAACTACTGAGTATGAAATGGTGTTGCTTATCCCAGAGGGAACTTACCCTGCACCTTTTTTTGTTTTTGTAGTGCTATTAAATATACACCGCATACTGCGACTTAACCAGAAACTGAAGCAAACGTTATTTTACTACCGTTCATGAACAGTCTCAATCAAACCGAGACTGCAATATTTCGTATGTATCGTTTTCGGCCATTTCCAAAGGTCCACTCTCATTCTATTTTATTTAAACCATTAATAACACCTTGATTTCTGAACATAGTCAACACTTTCGTTTATACTATAGTCAATAATTTATATCCTAATGAATGTCATCTCAAGACAGCTTATAAATGTGATACCGTTGCTCCTTTTTCTATTAATTTATCTCTCGATCGAAACAAGAGAAATAACGAGCAAAATTTATGACAAGAGAAATGATCTCAGTTTTGACTTTGTTAATTATTCCCAACTTAGACGTAGGTGTTCCATTACAATCTTCTGACGGGATACATATGTCTCAAATTATCCGTATTTGGGGCCTGAAGTAAATAATAGAACTTTAATATTCGTATAAATAAAATCTTTACTCCGTCAGCGCTACCGTTGCATTATACACTTCCAAAACAGGTTTGCCAAATTTTATAATCGCAGACCTGATTTACTTTTTAAATATATAAGTATTTTAAGAACCCTTCTGTCACAAGGACTATCACAAGATGACTTCAATGGTGACGTGATTTATAAACTTAGTCGGATAATATATAAAACGTGTTAGAAAACGTTGATATAGCAGTCGAACACGAAAAGCAGCATTCAAGGACGACAGTCAACCACAAACACACGCAGAAACAAAGAACACATTTAAATATGATTAAAAGGCAAAATAAGACATCACAAACACAAAATGGTTGGCAATAGGGCTACCGCCTTGGAACGGTCAATGGGCAAAAAAAGACCTCTAACAAACAAGGCAGCAATAATAGGCAATATAAGTAAAAAAGAGTATGGACCTTTTGAAACGGCTGAGCTCGTCACATACGAAATATTGCAGTCTCGGTTTGATTGAGACTGTTCATGAGCGGTAGTGAAATATGCTAGCTACCGCTCACGCCCTCTAGCCCCGGGTTGAGCAGAACTAATATTCATAAAAATCAATAATACACAATTTTAACCATCCCGAAGATGGCATGCATACGGCGATGGACATGGAGTTAATTGTTTCCCCATGTCGTACGGCGTATGGTCCCAGTATCTAATAAAATTAAATGCCCCGAAGAGCGAAATAAACATAATGGAATTTAGTTGGGAGCAGCACACACAAGTGATCATGTATATATAATATACTCAATGACTTCGCAGAAGCCAGAGCAACAACAGAATAAACCGTTAAGGGTACGACAAGACAAGATTAAATACAAACATCAAACGCTACCGTCCTATAAGGATTTAGGTAGACGTCATCATAGGGTCCACAATCTGTCCGATCAACGCGCAATCAAAGATGAAAGAACAGTGGGGAACTCTAAATGGGTCCACTACTAAACATGCAGTGCGTTGCAAAATAATAGGGTCATAACCTCTTTTGATAAACTTTTTAAAATAGATTGTACGAAAGTGATTATGACTAAGGATCTTACATCACCATAGAAGTCAGGCTGTGCTAGTCCTTGTCGCAGAATATTTCTTAAATTCCTTTTCTATTTTAAAAGTAGATCAGGGTAACAGAAATAATTTTTTGCAAAGGTTTTTCGAAGTTTGGGTATCGATAGCCCTGCTAGAGTAGCTATTTAGTTATACAAATATTGCGAATATTAAATAATATTACCTCAACAAGCCTACGAGCTCTAGGGTTGAGAAACATGGATCCAGTAAGAAGTTGCTCGGGGAACATCCCCATTTAAATGTGAAGAAATGCTAGCTTTGTTGAGTTGAAGGTCTTTAGGATAGATACTATTAACCATTATAGAACACAAAGGAGTGTCAATATTCAATATGTCACCCAATACCGAGAGGTATCATTAAAGGCTTCAATTACATATTCCTGAATATAGGGTGAAAGACTCAAAATGAAATCTCTTTCATAGCAATACAAGAACAAATCTGAGACAAGAAGTGTATAGTTCGTACTCATAGAAATACACGAAATTTGTCTATAAACGGTAGTTCCATACGTGACGAAAATATTATCTAATAGGAAAATGAGTGCTTCACAATCTTCTTAGCAAGTCCACATAGTATAATTGTCTAAACTGCCGTTAGAAAAAAAACGCTTTAATATTGTTACATGCCAAAAATGTAGTTTTTTTTCTCTAGCGAACGTTTTTTGAATAAGAGCAATAAGCTTGTCTTTGGTAAAGTTGTATATAGTGTAGAGAAGTCATAAAGACTTACAGATGAAACTTGACATGAATACATTGCAAACTTTATCAAGAACGTCTCCTGAATTTATAATAGACCGAAATAAATTAATCCCGGAGTCTTCATAAGAGTTAGCACAATATTTTTAACGGATCTTTAACAACAGTCAAACAAGAAGTTAAAAGCTTAAAGATGTTTGTGGTGGTGGAGGTACTAGAATTTATAATAAAGCGAGCTGTATATGGATTGTTATGTAATTTAGGAATCCTGTACATAGACGACAGTTTGTTTTGCTTTTCGTCTACCCAGCCTTGAAAGTAGTGCACCGAGTAGTATGTGCGGAAAAAACATCATCCTCAGTAGATTGACCTGTAGTATACGAATTAGTGCTACTGAGTTCCAGAGATAAAACACTGACGTAATGTAGGCGTCAAACAATAATTACAGTATTAGTTGATTTATCAGCAGGAATTAAAACACATTTATCATGAAATTCTTGAATCCACGATTTTAAATTACGAAACGAAAACCTAGGTCTCGGAGGAAGTAAATAGAGGTAAGCATAAGAGAAAATTTATGATAAAAGGTTATAATCCTATTTGTTTACATGCTTAGAGATTGACCCATTTACAGTTATTTGTCACAGTGCTTTCCTCCGAAGTTAGCGCCGTGGTGTAATGGTTAGCATCGCGGCTTATTAACCCAGGGATCGTGCGTTCAAACCCAGCCAGGACCGAATTTTGGTTAATTATCGAAATATTTCAAAACAGTAGTTCCTTCCTTACCAGTCCTTCGGATGAGACTTTAAACCGAGGTCTGCTCGCTAAAATGCTTAGTGCAATACAGCGAGGTTAAATAAACGCTTATACGCACGCTATCCTCCTTGACTGTGTGATATTTAGACATATTGTGGACCCTATGGTTACCTGTACCTAAATCCTAAAAGGGATGGTAACGTTTGATGTTTGTCTTGAGTAGTGTCTTGTCGTGCCGTTACTGGGTAATTATCTTGTTTCGCAAGATTCTTCTGATGGCATTTATTCTAGATTCGTTCATGTGTATATAATACCGTCTTAAGGACCAGAGTTCACTTGTAGCAGTATCCAGGAAGACAGCAGTTATAGAATGGGCATGCTGGTATCGTTGGTAACTCTGCTATAAAATACAAACCCTTATCTCTATGTGATCTGATTGGCTAAAAGCACTGGTTTCATATTCTACTCATCAAATCTCCATACATTCAAGAACAGTTGTGCCAAATTTCAATTTCCTCTTCACCTGCAGTGCTTATAGACAGTGCAGTGTATAGCAACAAAGTAGAAATCTGTTGACGCTACTTTTTATAGTATGGCTACGGTCTTTAAGCTTATTATTGTATAAGTTGTATTTATGTTGTGTATAATTGTCTATTTGAAATACTAATTAGTTCTAACTTTCCAGCCGGAAAACACTGTGATTAAATCAAGTAAGTACCAAATTCATTGTATGCTTAAGCATTTTATAAGTCAAGGTGAGCCGTCTTAAACTGACATGTCAGTTCTAAATAACTAATATGATTAATTACGCGTGATATGCCTTAGGAATGCCAGCGGACGGTGGTTATGTGTGTGTGTAGTTCTAAGGTTTATAGTCCCTCCACCAACAAACTCGATAAGGTATCTTAAAGAGATCAGAGTTTGGACTTATGGAACGGTGGTTATTGGATGTATGACTTTTTATATACTGTTGGCGAATTCATTTGAATTGGGTTATAAGGCGCACCAACACATGTAAGGTTATATGGCGTCTAGGAATGAACATGCCAGGCTCATCCTCCATTTACATCGAGATAATAAATATGAAGAATGGACCTAGAACATTGTCACCTGCAATACTGCAGAGTTTCTGCAAATTCTATTGTAGACATTCCATTTACGCTACGTTTATTGTTTTCCAGCCACGTTTATTGTTTTTCTGCCACTGCTGTAGTGATTTGAGAGAGATGGCACCTGAAACAATGCAGGGGTCATGATGAACACCTTTAATGAGCATGAACAAAAAATGATGAAATGAACATGAATTTGGGTGTGTCGGGGTGTTCTACCCCTCTAACGGGATCTGCAGTGGCCCTATTTATTGCCCGGGAACCACACGGGGCATACTGTGGATGAAGACACGTGTTTCTCATTAATTGCTCGAAGCGGTTTAATATGGTTTTAGTTTGATTTCCTACTTCTCCTATTTTTTCTGATCTGACATATAAGCAGTATGGTAGAGAATATCCTAATACTATTGTTTATTAAGATGTATCCTTTTTTCGAGGAAACGTTATTAATAAGAAACGCAACTCGGGAATTTCCGCTTTATATTGTATATACTGCACACTTAATTTCACATAATATTCCAAAACAATCCCAAGATGTTTTATAAAAAGAAGTTGCAGTTAATTAGAGAAAGGACAGAACTGTGATATTGAAGACGTTTTAATCAAACTACACCTTGTAACAAGAAATTCATAAATGTTGAAGTTCCTCTTTGAGCCAGTTCAGACTGTATCTAGCGTAAAGTGTTTGCACAATTGTGCGACCTAATTTTGCTCATATGCTTGAGCCGAACGCGTACTCTGTCAATAATGGAACTTTGAAGGAATACTATTTGCTGTATTATGGGTTGTTTTAGTATTTTTTTCCGAAAGGAAAGGTGTTACGTAGCCATGTACCATTCGATTAACAGCAGCATATTGTACATATAATATATAGCGGAAATTCCCGAGTTGCGTTTCTTTTGCGTTTCAGTATATTTTGTGCATGTCTTAACAATTCACCATTTATTTATTACCAACGAAATAATGGATTTGGGCAAATTATGCCGTGTGAGAACATGTTCACAAAACAATGAACTAGATAGACTTTTGATTATTTACTCGTTGTTAAAACACATGCTTTAGCATACATCTGCAGTGTAAGAGGCAGACGAAACACTACCATGCTGATATGAGGTTTCTTTCAAATTATTCATAGGGGTCATATAAATAGGAGCGAAGAAAGATCCCGTGTGATAGTTGTATATGTGCTTCGGGCCATTGCATAATAGGTATATATATATTTCAGGCGGCAGCGGCATGTTCCGAGATAATATAATTGTGCTTCTTAAATGTATCAGGACAAAATTCAATGAGGTACATCGATAGCGACTTCATCAAATTACTACTTTTTGTTACCTCGTTTACAAATACTTGGATACATACTGAAAAGGTGATCCCTTGGAAGCAATTGACACAAACAAGAGCAAAAAGTAACAAACTCGGTTTTATTAAGTCTGTTCATGAGATGTAATTATAAGATGCAACACCTCTCACGCCTCCTAGCACCGGCTTAAGCGATATTCTACGTAAAAGCAACACAGAATGGGCTTGATGATCCCAAAGGACCAGTAAATAATAACACGACTGAGTTGTAATCGGGGCGACTTTTTACGGCCGCCACACAGCACTAAACAAACGCTAATGTGAATGTCAATAAATACTTTAAAGGGGATCCCTTGGAAGCAACAAACACAAATAAGAGAGAGAAAAGTAGCAGAATCGGTTGTTATGAGTCTGTTCATGAGAGGTAATTATAAGATGCAACACCTCTCACGCCTCCTAGCACCGACTTAAACGACATTCTGCTTTAAAGCAACACAGAATGGGCTTGCTTTTTTGGAATCTTTTAACATTAGGGTTATATTAACATCAGAAATTGTAGATTTAGTTTACCGTAGCATTACTGTATGAGACAGAATCCTATACAAGTATAATATACCCTTTTCAGTAAAACATTTTGATGAATATGACCTTTCATGTATCGTATGATGAAACTGACAGCCTACTGGTATAAGATATACATTCAATTAGCACACTTAATCATTTAATTCAAATAAGGTACAGGATATTATTTCACTGACTTCCCTCCCGTATTAGAATGTTTTATCACCAAATGACTTCTTATCATGTTTTATAGTCCACGTAATACCCTTTAGGTTATTTATTGTATTATGATATTCATAACATTATGCATTAGAGGGAACGTATCCTATTCCATCTACGATAGTCTACAACAAAGGACATTCGATATTATATAGCTTTTTGCTTAGCCACTGGTATGACAGAGATTAAACGCTGAATTAGCATCCGTAGTGATAAATTGTATTGTTTCTATAATGCACAGTACATTACATTAGATAATGTGTAATACACATAAAAAGCATTGCGTATTAATCGTTTATTTTCACGTTTAAATGTTCACAAACCATCCATTACGTGGTCCGAGTATTAACTTTCATGCCCCATCCAACCCCTTCTCCAAGAAGAGAAAACGGGATTGGCTGAGGTATCAAATAAAACCTTAATTTCGGCTTAAAACGTTTGCATATTGTAAAATTAAAACGTTTAATAGGTAATTTTAAACATAATAAGCTTTCCCATCGCTTAATGGAATTAAGGCGGGTTCACGTAATGGAATATATCATTATGAATGTATACTATATAGTATACAACAATTATCGCAAAATCTAGAAAAAACTAAGTTCAAATAAACTGAGTTTCACTTTGTATACCCACATCATCACATGAAAGTATTACATATTCTAGATGGCGATACGGCGCATTTAGATTACAGGTACTTATTTTAGTAGATTACAGAACTTATTTTGATACTTATTTTGGTTGATTACAGATACTTATTTTTGTAAATTACAGATACTTAATTTAGTAGATTACTGATACCTATTTTAGTAGATTACAGATACTTATTTTAGTAGATTACAGATACTTATTTTGGTAGATTACAGATACTTATTTTAGTAGATTGCTGATACTTGATTTAGTAGATTACAGATACTTATTTTAGTAGATTACTGATACTTATTTTAGTAGATTACAGATACTTAATTTAGAGGATTAGAGATACTTATTTTAGAGGATTACAGATACTTATTTTAGTAGATAACAGATACTTATTTTAGTAGATATTTTAGTAGATTACAGATACTTATTTTAGTAGATTACATATACTTATTTTAGTAGATTACATATACTTTTTTTAGTAGATTACTGATACCTTTTTTAGTAGATTACAGATACTTATTTTAGAGAATTACGCATACTTGTTTTAGTAGATTACGGATACTTAGTAGATTACTGATACTTATTTTAGTAGATTACAGTTTCTTTTTTTAGAGGATTACAGATACTTATTTTAGTAGATTACAGATACTTATAGATTACAGATACTTATTTTAGTAGATTACAGATACTTAATTTAGAGGATTAGAGATACTTATTTTAGAGGATTACAGATACTTATTTTAGTAGATAACAGATACTTATTTTAGTAGATATTTTAGTAGATTACAGATACTTATTTTAGTAGATTACATATACTTATTTTAGTAGATTACATATACTTTTTTTAGTAGATTACTGATACCTTTTTTAGTAGATTACAGATACTTATTTTAGAGAATTACGCATACTTGTTTTAGTAGATTACGGATACTTAGTAGATTACTGATACTTATTTTAGTAGATTACAGTTTCTTTTTTTAGAGGATTACAGATACTTATTTTAGTAGATTACAGATACTTATAGATTACAGATACTTATTTTAGTAGATTACAGATACTTGATTTAGTAGATTACAGATACTTATTTTAGAGGATTACAGATACTTAATTTGGTAGATTACTAATTACTGATACTTATTTCAGAGGATTACAGATACTTATTTTGGTAGATTACTGATACTTAATTTAGTAGATTACTCATTGTTAATTTAGTAGATTACAGATACTTAATTTAGTAGATTACTGATACTTATTTAGTAGATCACGGATACTTAAATTAGTAGATTACTGATACTTATTTCAGTAGATTACTGATACTTATTTTAGTAGATAACAGATACTTATAGATTACAGATACTTATTTTAGTAGAATACATATACTTTATTTATTAGGTAACAGATACTTATTTTAGAAGATTACTGATACTTATTTTGGTAGATTACTGATTTCTGATACTTATTTTAGAGGATTACAGATACTTATTTTTGTAGATTACTGATACTTAATTTAGTAGATTACTGATAAGTATTCAGTAGATTACTGATAATTATTTTAGTAGCTTACAGATACTTATAGATTACAGATGCTTATTTTAGTAAATTACAGATATTTAATTTAGTAGATTACAGATACTAATTTTAGAGGATTACAGATACTTATTTTGGTTGATTACTGATATTTATTTTAGAGGATTACAGATAATTATTTTGGTAGATTTCTGATATTTATTTTAGAGGATTACAGATAATTAATTTAGTAGATTACGGATACTTAATTTAGTAGATTAATGATACTTAATTTAGTAGACTACGGATACTTATTTTAGTAGATTACGGATACTTTATTTAGTAGATTACTGATACTTATTTCAGTAGATTACGGATACTTAATTTAGTAGATTACTGATACTTATTTAGTAGATTACGGATACTTAATTTAGTAGATTACGGATACTTAATTTAGTAGATTACTGATACTTATTTCAGTAGATTACTGATACTTATTTAGTAGATTACGGATACTTATTTAGTAGATTACTGATACTTATTTCAGTAGATTACGGATACTTAATTTGGTAGATTAGTGGCCGTTTCAGAGTTGTGTGTCTTCCATTGAATAAATTATTTTACTAAGGTTACGACAATAGTCGAATCCATTATTTTACTACTGTTACGACAATAGTATTGTGACGTCACGTGCGTCATGACGTCATTTCGTAGTAATATCAGCGATCTAAAGGGTGTTTTCCCCAAATAAAATAAATAACGGAAAAAATGTTTGAGCTTTAAATTTGTATAATAGTGACTATGTTCAACCTACTAGAAATGACTATTCAAAATGAATTTGCTTCTGCATATCCGGACTTAAGCTGGCCTAGTACATTATACCATCAACATATTTGTTTTTGATGCCGGAATAATGATATATGATGGTTTGATTTTTTTTGGACCGTTTTGTGATTATGAACGTGGGAAGCATCAACAATATAAAACTGTAATGCAAGTTATCAAAATAACGCGAGATTGATATACTGTATACTTAAATATACTGCACGTGTACTGCACGTGTCATGAAGTTACTTTGGATCGTATTGAAGCAGCGTGTGTTCTCTGAGATATGGTACAATTGAATTGAACTCAATGTTGTTTAACGGCTCATCAACACAGTATAGGTTATTTAAAGCCGCCCCAGAAAGAGGGGGATGATACATAGGAATCCGGGAACCGTGGCCTACTCTTATTATCGAATAAATTCCTATGGTTCTTTAACGTGTTTGGAGGATAGACCGATACACGGGACCGCCCGGTTTACGTCCCTATCCGACGGACGAGGCTAAGAGAAAGTGTCTTGCCCAAGAACACACCGACGAAAGTCAGTTGGCACCACTGAGGATTGAACCCGGTGCCTCTGGTACAAGATAAACTGCTTTAACGATCTGCAACGTTTAACAGGTGTATAAGACTGGCTAAGTCCTTATGTTTGTTAATGTTTATACTATTTGAGACATCTCAAGCTATCATCAAATAGTCTGAATAAAGCCCCCTTTGAATAAAGTCCCCTTTGAATAAAGCCCCCTTTGAATAAAGTCCCCTTTGAATTATTGGCTTCAGTGGTTCATAGCTATTCAGAAATGTTTTGGGATGATTTTATTTTGATTCTGATTGCAAAATATTTTAATACAATTATAACCACTGGGACGATAGCCAGTCTCGAAGATAAAACCTCGCTTAAGTAGAATGATATGCTGCATTTAAACACTATGCTGGTTATCACTTGAGAGGCTCAATATGATATTTAATCAGTAGCAAGCAGTGGTGATCTAGACCTAATCTCGTCTCAGTGGTTATAGCTTCTTTACAACGGAATCGGGATAAAATCCAAACATGTGCCATCTGACATTATTTTTCGGCCCCAGTCGTTTAAGCTGGCTTTTGGCCTCGCAGGAGGTGTGTCTGTGTAAGCCTATCAAAACTCGAGTTGAAAGCGATACATAAATTATGAAAGTCTACTGTTATTTAGAAATAAATTTAGAAATTAATGTTATACATTTAAAAATAGTCTACAAGTTCACGCGGTTCGCTTTAAATTACATTTTGAATTAGGTACCCACTAGTTTCCAATTTCAAACCTATATGTTTTTATTGCCGTAGAGTTTTACCTTAAACCAAATAATGTCACTAAATGCATATCGTAATTGTTTAAAACTGTGTTTGAAAATTAAATATGATCGTATGTTTTATTTTAGGTCAAAAATATAAATGTTAAATTAAAACTTCAAATGTTATCATCGAAATTTTGATAAAGTGACAAATTATAGGACAGTTTGCTAGTATGTTACCGATGCTTTTATAAATTTACCAAAATAAGCATTTTATTCCTTTTTTTTGAGACAAAAAATGAATAGTTATTGTTGCTGTATTATCACATACCATATAAAGATACATTTTGGTCAAAGTTTATATTTTTTCATCATTATTTGCAAATGTGTGTGTTTAGCCACTAAATCTTAAGTTATATATTTTTTAATTTCTTTACTTATAAGAAAGTAATGAAACTTATTTTGTATTGAGGAGGATATCATAACAATGCCTGCAGTTGATGTTTCGAACTAGAAGTTTTTATAGATTTAATAACTTTTAAAGTTTTTATTCAGGTTAATTTTCGCTGAAATCGTGAAAACCGACAAATAGCAAAAAAATGCATATTCCATTGTTTTTTACATCCACACATGGACATATCAGACTACAATTACCTTAAACGACACATCACAAGCATTTATTTTGCCGTTACTTTTTATAATTGAAGATTTTTGCTTCAAAATGTCATTCTTTACCATTTTACAAAAATACGGATGCAGCAAAATTAGGAATCACATAATAATTCATGTCATAATGTTTTATATCGAAAGAAACATTAGACTTGACATTAAAATGAACATATTCGGCGAGAATGTCAAGATGTTTGAATCAGGTACAAAATGAACGTGTTACGTTATGTTGAACACCTCTCGTATTAGCTTTGCTATCAAGGAACCCCAACCACATTCCATGATATTTACGCGTAAGGTATGTTGATAAATACATTCTGTAATCACAGTAGAAAGCAAAGAAAGCATATTACATCTGTTTTGTTTTGTATTAGTGACATACTTATTTTGCAAACAGCATCTGCTAGTGGGCAGAACCAATTGTTACGACGTGTATGTTAATTGGGATATACATCCGGCAATACTGCATACGAGTTCATATGTTGATATGTTGATTGGGGTAATGTGATGCTTTCAGCCTCTAATATTTTGTTGAAGGTGGTCACCCCCAGAATGGCAGTCAAGAATTTTTACTTTTTTGCAAATATACAATCAGTACAATTGCATCCATACAAATGCGAATTTCAGTCAAAATATCCTAAATCAACATGTTTTATGATGGAAATATAATATGTTGATGTTTTATGGGGATTTGTTATGATTTGGGTAATTTAATCCAATCAGAATCAGCCGTACAGTCTGACTATATGCCCTAATAGACCCTATACTTTTTTCAACCAATCAAAAGCCCCAAATCAATAGTGGTATCTGACCAAAATGCCACCCTCATCGCCTCACCTGAGGCAGAAGTGTGCAGTACTAAATCGAAAGGCCTTATCTACTGCGCTACTGAGGCAGCTCGTTATTAAACAGTGCGTTACTGTCTAATTGAAAATAGTGTGACTGCACTGTTGAAAATTAACTTAACGGTACATTAATACTTATTAAGTCAGACTACTCGTCTACAGTATACAAAACGGGTATAACGTCTGAATGATTTTTAGTAAAAAAAATATATAAAAGGAGAAATTTAGAAATCGTCGAACACATTCAATGCAAAAACATATTACACTCTCTTTTTGATTGCGACTGTTCATGAACGGTAGTGAAAAGTGCTTTAGCCACGCCCTTTAGCTCCGGGTTGAGTAGAAGTCAATGTTTAATACAGTACAGAAATTTGAGCCATAGGTATGCATATGACGGTGACAATGGAACCTTCAATGAGGTATTTGGCCAGCCGCGTATGATCCCGTGTTCTAACTAAACGGGGGCGTCCGTGGCCGAGTGGTTAGAGTCTCTGACTTGGAATCATTTGCCCATCACCGCTGTAGGTTCGATCCCTCAGGGGCCTAGGAATTTTCATGTGAGGAAGCTATCCAGCTGGCTTGCGGAACGTCGGTGGTTCTACCCAGGTGCCCGCCCGTGCACGAAAATTGCCCGGAGGGGCATCTGGGGTCTTCCTTTACCAGTGGAAGCTGGAAAGTCGCCATATGACCTTAGCTGTTGGTGCGACTATAAAATCCAATTCAATTCAATTCAATTCTAACTAAACGCTTTGGGCGATATAAACAAAATGGAATTTACTTGGGAGCAGAGTTTCTGAAGCCTGCGTATCATAGGTAACAGGTAACAGTCAAAATACTAAGTTAAACAAAAGTATTTGAGAATATCGGGCCCAGCTATATCCATAGATCGGAATGAATAACATTACAGAGTAAATCCTCTCTCTCTGAAAATTAAATGCCTTTATCGTCTTGATTGTAATTTGTATGGTTATTTCAAAAGATTATTTTGAAATGGTTATTTCAAAAGGTTATTTTGAAATATTCCATAAACCGTTTTAATTATTCACTGCATCATAGCATTATGGTTACAGCAATAATTTAGTGCAAACCGCGTTTAGCGTAACTTTTACACAGCCAGGTGAATGAACACATAGTTCTCTACTGTTTAACTTTCCACCGATGAACAATCAGGCTGATTTAAAACAGTTTTCCGACGAAGCCAATTATGATTTATGGTTTATTGATGTTAATATCGCACATTCTTTGTTGCTAATACATAAAACAAGACGTGTTGACCTCCTAACCGGACAGTCGACGGTATATAAAATTCATGTCATATGTACGCCTATTTGTATCTTATTATATGCATACCTTCATATCAATCACTATATTGAATCTCATATAGTACTTACCGTATCGTAACACCGAGCCTGGCACATCGCCCTGATCACACTCGCCAACTGATTATTGCGTTGGCTAGAGGAATATCCAATTATAAACACAATCACTAGCACCGTCCATAGCATAATGTTCTTATCCATTCCTGTAAAAATACAATGCAGTCAGTCAGTTATATAATACCAATGACGTGAATCTAGGGTAATGCCACATGTTTGAACACAAATAGTGCACTTAGTATTGTAATGAACATGTTTGTTTGAATTATATTAGCATTATTATCATAGTTTCACCATGCAATATATTAAACTACTCACTTTTGAAGAAATACGGAAAAGGGGTTCCCTTGAAAATAAAACACACATGCCAGAGAGAAAGTAGTATCGAGTACACTCACAACAACATTATTCTTATATACTAAATCATGACCTGTACTCAAAAAATATTACGGATTCACCGACATGTCAATGTGGAAGCATCGAAAATACACACCACTTCTTTTTGAACTGCCCTCTTTATGGCAACATTCGTAGGGAAATGTTGGATTCATTAATACCACTTTGTAACGTCTCATTAAATATACTATTATACGGAGATCCGTCGCTCGCAATCCAAACAAACATAGCTATATTCGAAGCTGCGCACAGGTACATCATGTTGAGTAAACGGTTTTAATTGTATTTTCTAACAAAAATTGAAATTGGAAGCTGCCTACTACTATCTTATTTATTTGAACAGGGGAAGGCTATACGCGATTTGTTCTGCATCCGCTCGTTGCCCCACCCCTCTGTCACCGTCCTGTGTATCCCAAACGTTTTCACTATTTTTTTCACCCTAAAAAATATATAATTCCTCATTTATTTTCCAATATAATGTATCATGTCTTTATTGTTTGAATCTAAATTACCGTAGCTTCATTTTTTTCCCCTTATAATTAGCATTTTCTTTTTGCTGAACGTTTATATGTTATCTTTGTTATTTTTTGCTACACTTGTAATGTTTTGGATGAAGTTCACAGCTCTAATAATACATATAACCGTCATTGTTATCTATTATAAACAATCTGTCCTAGGAGAAGAATTCTATAAGCAGTTTGCTTTCATTCTAATCCTTTAATGTAATTGTACAATGTATATATGCAATGTTGTAAACCATTGAAAAAATAAAATACGTTTAAACCAACAACATTAAACCTTCTTATTAACCTCACAGCGTTATACATTGATATGCATAACCTACTAAGCTTACGAAATGACTATGAATATTAAAACAGAGCTCTTATGCAACTAAAGATCACTTCATTTGACATCAACATGTAAATTATGTAAATATAGTGAAGTTATATGTTTTAGAATATATATAAATTATGGAAAAGTACCAGTTAACACTGTTTACGAACAACATATTATTCCTAAACTTGTCTTTATATTAGATGCATTGTTGGGCACAAAACAGTTATGACAGTCACGACTTTAAGTGATTAAATGTGTCATGTGTACTTGAATCTCAATAATATATAGAGGGTTAATTGTGCCATAAAGTATGGTGGCTGATTTCTGCCATTGTCGTCTTTCGGTTATTTCGCCCGCAAAAAGACGACAGAACGAAAAGACGACAGTACGAAAAGACGACAAATGCAGCGCGAAAAGACAACAGAACGAAAAGACGACTGAACGATAGAACGAAAAGACGCCATTTCAAGGGCGAAAAGACGACATAACGCCATGGTGTGGCTTTCTGTCGTCTTTTCGCCCTGGAATGGCGTCTTTTCGTTCTATCGTCTTTTCGTTTTGTCGTCTTTTCGTTCGGTTGACATGCGCGTTTCGGTCATTGTGGCCATTTCATCGTGACTACTGGAAGTCGGGACGATTTTGAACTGTCGGAGAATCGGGCAAAATCGACAGGGAGTGTGGATATCGTATGTTCATTATATAATAAACGAAGGGTTACTAGTTCTGTTAAATCGTTTATATAAACGCAGAATGGTCATCATAATTATATTGATCACTAGTCAATGTAAGGCAAATTATGGTATGTCGAATAAAAGTAATGAATTGTATTGATTCTGCAACTTATTAATTAGTTGTTGTTCACACCTTATATAATGGATATTTAAGTGATAATTATATGTATGGCTTTATCTTAATCAGTTCTTTTTGAAAGTGTCAGAATTTAATTGCAATAAGTATATTATGATATGATATAATAACTTTATTTCCAAATTCCAATAGGCTTAAAAGCCCGTGAGGATACAATATACAGTTACATAAAACATGGCAACAGTGTGGTATTTTACAAACAAGAAACTTTTGTTAATCTGAGACAGTCACAGCAAATTGAACGTATACTGGCACGCACGCATGCACTCACTCATTCACTTACGCACTCAAGCGCACAACAATTTCTATCATTTGTTAAGTGGACTTAAGCAATGAGAAGGCGTATTACTACATAATATAAATAAATACTGAACCATACATTTCTTAACACATTCGGTAAAATAAATTACCTATATTTACTAATTTCTATATAATGTCTCGTTTCGTAATTTAAATGCTTTTAAAACAAAGGTACAAAGCTTGTGAATATATACTTTATTTTGTGAATTTAGTAATTCCAAAAATTTCATCATGTTTGGCCTCTTTTAAAAATATTGTGGAATGTATTGCTTTCTTAAGACAGTATACGTTTGGCATTCCAACACAAAATGAAATTCATCTTCAAGTCGGTATCTGGATGACATATTGAACATTGACAACCCTTTCTTTCCAACTATGGTTAATTATATTTATCCTAAAGAACTTCAGCTTAACAAAGCTAATATATCTGATAATAACGCTTCTTTTCTTGATTTAGATCTCTCGATTGAAAATGGTAAAATAATTAGCAAAATCTATGACAAGAAAGATGATTTTAATTTTGACATTGTTAATTATCCCCATTTGGATGGGGATGTTCCCCGAGCAACTTCTTATAGCGTGTATGTGTCTCAACTTATTCGTTTTTCTAGAGCTTGTCCTCGAGTTGAGGACTTTAATATTCGTGATCTTTGTATAACTAAAAAGTTACTCAATCAGGGCTACCGTTACCATAAACTTCGTAAAACCTTTGCAAAATGTTATTATCGTAACCATGATCTTCTTTCCAAATATAAAAATTAATTTAAGGACTCTTCTGCGACAAGGACTATCACAACCTGACTTCTGCGGTGATGTGATTTATAAACGTCGTAAGATTCTTGGTCATGATCACTTTCATACTATCTTTGTTAAACTTGTTAAAAAGTTTATCAAAAGAGGTTATGACCCTATCATTTTGCAACGTACTGCATGCTTGGTGGTGGACCCTTTTACAGTTTGCCACTATGCTTTCCTCTTTAATTGTACGATGACCGGACAGGCTGTGGACCCTATGATGACGCCTACCTAAAGCCCATTGTGAGGGTGGCGTTTGATGTTTGTCTATGATCTTTCTTGTCGTGCCCTTAATGGTTTATTCTCTTACTGCTCTGGTTTCTGCCAAGTCATTGAGTACCTTCATTGTGGCTTTCTAGGCTATTGTTTTTTTGTATTATATTTACACGAGCATATTTGTGTTTTACTTATATTGCCTATTGATTCTGCCTTGTTGGTTAGAGATTAGATCATGGCGGGGATTTCTTTATTTACACTGTCCTGTTTAATGGGATGATAGTAGGGTAAGTGTGAGGTTTGGTGCACCCTAGAACCGGTTTAAACCCCCAGTGGCCTATTTTACCACTGACCGTTCCAAGGCGGTAGCCCTATTGTCAACCCTTTTGTGTTTGTGATGTCGTTTGTATTTATTGTTGCTTTTGCCTTCTTGTTTGTCTGTTTGCGTGTTTGTTTCTGTGTTTTGTGGTTGACTGTCCTCCTTGAATGATATTTTCCCTGTCCGATCATTTTATATTTATTTTTATTACAAAAACATAATCTATCAATAACAGGAATTCTGTTTGGTTTAACCCATCTACCCGCTTTAATTTGCAACCTATGAGATGACACCCGTAATTTGGTAAGTGCTTGACACATTTTGAAAATATTTATATTATCAAGATATGGTTGAAACTGAAAAGATGCAAAGCTCCTATAAAACACTGCTCTGGTGGAGATATCTAAT
This sequence comes from Cyrtodaria siliqua, assembly GCA_037043455.1. Classification (NCBI taxonomy): domain Eukaryota; kingdom Metazoa; phylum Mollusca; class Bivalvia; order Adapedonta; family Hiatellidae; genus Cyrtodaria; species Cyrtodaria siliqua. The sequence continues at coordinate 66,852 of JAWPHD010012572.1, forward strand.
CGACTATGCCAATTTTGATCGAAATTGTCATTTAACCGTTGCTTTAATACTGCAAGAAATAAATTACAATTACCAACACTTTGTTGTAACCATACATCATAAAACCCAAGAGAGGACAATAAGTGTTATATTATGGACAGAGGATCTTAAATTAGTTCATATTTAATAGTTGTTTATGACCGTAACCTGGCTGTATGATCTTGTATAAAGAAGCCAAACACATGTATAAAGTTACAGTCCACAGTTTCGGAGATACAAGCTTACATGTGTGTGCATTCCAACTTCAACCGAGTGGAGACGACGATCAAGTGATGACAATTTCTCTTTTTGTTTCCGAAAGAGTCGAGCTAAAAGTTAGTGTTAATTTAAAAGTCAAAATTTTGCTTGTCATTTGTTTGAATAGATCAAAGAATTTGAGCCAAAATCGTGTCTATTTTTAAATGGCCCCGGAAAGTAAATCATTAAATATAAAGTCATTTTATTACATTTTACATAAACAAATCCATAGTTATGTCCGCTAAACCTTGCTACATTGTTACATACCAATTTAAATAATAATAATATAAAGTTTACTCCAAACATGATAATTAGTACGACTGGTCCAGACATGAGCATCAGTATCAGTCCGAAAAGTTACTACTAAATTACAGAGTCAAACTATTATTTTCATATTATTATGTTTTAGTATTCATATTAAATGAACCATTCTACGTTTATAAAAAACACTTAAAAGAAATACCTCGATATATGATGTCTTTAACTGTATGTCAATCCATGCAACGGTCCTTGATAATGACAAGCACACCAGATAAGTATATTATATCCGCGTTCACTGATACACTTTCAAACACATTTTTGTCTAATAAAAGAAGAGAAAGTCACGCATGGTATCCACTATTCCCGTATTAAATAACCGATAGTTAACAATATCTCATTTACTGTAAGGCAGCTATTACATTCTAACAGGTTGAACAGCTGTTTATATGTGTGTATCATAAGCACATGAATATAATATCTTAAGGGATATAATCCTCTGATGCAATGCGTATATATATACTATAACATAGAATACTTGGAAACACATGTTAGCCAATTAGCATGCTTCTTCCGAGAAACTCACATGTATAATCTACTAAATACCGAAATAAATATAAAAATATCGGACAGGGAAAGTAGCATTCAAGGAGGACAGTCAACCACAAAACACAGAAACAAACACGCAAACAGACAAACAAAAAGGCAAAATAAATAATAAATGCAAACGACATCACAAACACAAAAGGGTTGCCAATAGGGCTTTCGCCTTGAAACGGTCAGTGGCAATGTGGGCCACTGGGGGTTTAAACCGGTTCTAGGGTGTACCAAACCTCACACTTACCCTTCTGTCATCCCATTAAAACAGGACAGTGTAAATAAAGAAATCCCCGCCATGATCTAATCTCTAACCAAAAAGGCAGCATCAATAGGCAATATAAGTAAAACACAAATATGCTCGTGTAATATAATACCAAAAAACAATAGCCTAGAAAGCCACAATGAAGGTACTCAATGACTTGGTAGAAGACAGAGCAACAAGAGAATAAACCATTAAGGGCACGACAAGAAAGATCATAGACAAACGTTTGTTTTATATTAAAAGGTTTAAAGCAAATATTGTTTCATGATTCATTTTTGATTATATTTCACCAATAGTTTATGGTAGAAAAAAAGAAAAAAAGAGAAAGCTCTTAATTGTATTACATTTTTATTCAAAATATATGCACGTAGATTTAATGACAAATTGATACTGAATTAATAAACTGAAGAGCTACTGTATATGCCCGTTTTATTGCTTATTTTAGTGCTTGCTCAAATACAAAATACAAACATTTCCAAACGTTTAACGTTTATTTTCTTACTGCCGTTGAAGTCCATATGAAACAGTATCGTTGTTCCATGTATCCATCCTCAGCCAAACCAAAACACGTTGTGATAACAGAGACAATTTTGGAGTTGAACTACATGTAATCCTATTGAGAGAATACAACTATCTTGGATTGTTTATATTTTGTTTCCGGTGACTGCAAAAAACATGTTGATTCCTCTTTATCGATCCTCTCCAGCTGTTCTATAGGAGGATTTCTAAGTAACCGACATAAAGACATGTTGATTCCTCTTTATCGATCCTCTCCAGCTGTTCTATAGGAGGATTTCTAAGTAACCGACATAAAGACATGTTGATTCCTCTTTATCGATCCTCTCCAGCTGTTCTATAGGAGGATTTCTAAGTAACCAACATAAAGGGATGATGATTCGCATTACGTGGTCGCGCCTTAATTCCATTAAGAAATGGGAAAGCTTATATTAGCAGGATTTTATAACGGATATTTCGACAATAAAACATGTTTAACAACTTTTTTTATTAAAACTGTGCGATAACCTGTTTAAAATTACCTATTCAATGTTTTAATTTTACAATTTGTAAATTGTTTAAGCCGAAATTAAGGTTTTAATTCATACCCCAGCCAACCCAGTTTTCGCGTCTTGGAGAAGGGGTTGGATGGAGTATGGAAGTTAATATTCGGACCACGTAATGGTCAAACAACAATTTAACTGAAGGATACCCTGGTACGTTTCATGGTACATTGAACAAAAATACTGAAACCATTTCTTTGCCATTTTAATAAAGCCGTAAGTGTCATTTTGAGGAAAAGCTGGTATGGTATACACTCATTGCATGTTTTGTTGGACATTATATTGCAGAAATAATTGACGTTTTATGTTATGTAAGTATGGCACCTATGAGTTCAACATATTCATTCAATCTGATCGCTTTGTTTGTTTGTTTGTATGGTGTTTTCAACACAAGTAAGGTTATATATGACGGTCGATGTTTTTGTGATGGAGGCAGATCACACACTTTTCCTGGATAGAACCAGTACTGTACGCCTCCCGCCATCTGTAAGAATCGACACTTCCTCACTTACAAGTCAAGCTCCCAGTGGGATTCGAACCCGCAGCGGTGAGAGGCGAAGGTTTACAATCCTACGTCGTTAACCATTAGGCCAGGGAGACGCTTTCAAACTGATCGCACTATAACAAAGTGTCAAGGAGTGTTTTTGTTTTTATCTAGGCAATCCAACTGTACTCAGTCGTCACTTGTTTTCTTCAAAAAGCAATATAGAATAACACGCCATCCGACCTAATACAATAGCATATCCAAATTGAAATTTCATAGAAAAACTACAACCTTTATACTACATGAAGTTGCTTTGGCATGAAGCACTTAGTTTATGGCCTAAGTATTTGTACTTATTGTAACATAAGTGTATTAAATCTAATAGTCACATTTATGGAGAAAATAAATAAATATGCAGATCAAGTTCTAAAATAACTGTGTGTTCATGATTACATATATCACTGCAGGCATCACAATGTGACACTGATAGTAGTTTATAGGTCTGTAGGTATATTTATACATTATACATACGTGTGTATAAGTGTGTAGGTATATTAATACATTATACATAAGTGATTATAGGGGTGTAGGTAGATTAATACATTAAACATAAGTGTTTATAAGGGTGTAGGTAGATTAATACATTAAACATAAGTGTTTATAAGGGTGTAGGTATATTAATACATTATACATAAGTGATTATAGGGGTGTAGGTATATTAATACATTATACTTAAGTGTGTATATGGGTGAAGGTATATTAATACATTATACTTAAGTGTGTATAGGGGTGTACGTATATTAATACATTATACATAAGTGTGTATATGGGTGTAGGTATATTAATACATTATACTTAAGTGTGTATAGGGGTGTAGGTATATTAATACATTATACATAAGTGTGTATATGGGTGTAGGTATATTAATACATTATACATAAGTGTGTATATAAGTGTAGGTATATTTATACATTATACATAAGCGATTATAGGGGTGTAGGTATATTAATACATTATACATAAGTGTGTATATGGGTGTAGGTATATTAATACATTATACATAAGTGTGTATAGGGGTGTAGGTATATTAATACATTATACATAAGTGTGTATATGGGTGTAGGTATATTAATACATTTTACATAAGTGTGTATATGGGTGTAGGTATATTAATACATTATACATAAGTGTGTATATGGGTGTAGGTATATTAATACATTATACATAAGTGTGTATATGGGTGTAGGTATATTAATACATTATACATAAGTGTGTATATGGGTGTAGGTATATTAATACATTATACATACGTGATTATAGGGGTGTAGGTATATTAATACATTATACTTAAGTGTTTATAGGGGTGTAGGTATATTACTACATTATACATAAGTGATTATAGGGGTGTAGGTATATTAATACATTATACATAAGTGTGTATATGGGTGTAGGTATATTAATACATTATAAATAAGTGTGTATATGGGTGTAGTATATTAATACATTATACATAAGTGTGTATATGGGTGTAGGTATATTAATACATTATACTTAAGTGTGTATATGGGTGTAGGTATATTAATACATTATACTTAAGTGTGTATATGGGTGTAGGTATATTAATACATTATACTTAAGTGTGTATAGGGGTGTAGGTATATTAATACATTTTACATAAGGGTGTATATGGGTGTAGGTATATTAATACATTATACATAAGTGTGTATATGGGTGTAGGTAAATTAATACATTATACATAAGTGTGTATATGGGTGTAGGTATATTAATACATTATACATACGTGTGTATATGGGTGAAGGTATATTAATACATTATACTTAAGTGTGTATATGGGTGAAGGTATATTAATACATTATACATAAGTGTGTATATGGGTGTAGGTATATTAACACATTATACATAAGTGTGTATATGGGTGTAGGTATATTAATACATTATACATAAGTGTGTATATGGGTGTAGGTATATTAATACATTATACATAAGTGTGTATATTGGTGTAGGTATATTAATACATTATACATAAGTGTGTATATGGGTGTAGGTATATTAATACATTATACATAAGTGTGTATATGGGTGTAGGTGTATTAATACATTATACATAAGTGATTATAGGGGTGTAGGTATATTAATACATTATACTTAAGTGTTTATAGGGGTGTAGGTATATTACTACATTATACATAAGTGATTATAGGGGTGTAGGTATAATAATACATTATACATAAGTGTGTATATGGGTGTAGGTATATTAATACATTATACATAAGTGTGTATATGGGTGTAGTATATTAATACATTATACATAAGTGTGTATATGGGTGTAGGTATATTAATACATTATACATAAGTGTGTATATGGGTGTAGGTATATTAATACATTATACTTAAGTGTGTATAGGGGTGTAGGTATATTAATACATTTTACATAAGTGTGTATATGGGTGTAGGTATATTAATACATTATACATAAGTGTGTATATGGGTGTAGGTAAATTAATACATTATACATAAGTGTGTATATGGGTGTAGGTATATTAATACATTATAAATAAGTGTGTATATGGGTGTAGGTATATTAATACATTATACTTAAGTGGGTATATTGGGTGTAGGTATACTAATACATTATACATAAGTGTGTATATGGGTGTAGGTATATTAACACATTATACATAAGTGTGTATATGGGTGTAGGTATATTAATACATTATACTTAAGTGTGTATATGGGTGTAGGTATATTACCACATTATACTTAAGTGTGTATATGGGTGTAGGTATATTAACACATTATACATAAGTGTGTATATGGGTGTAGGTATATTAATACATTATACTTAAGTGTGTATATGGGTGTAGGTATATTAATACATTATACATAAGTGTGTATATGGGTGTAGGTATATTACTACATTATACATAAGTGATTATAGGGGTGTAGGTATATTAATACATTATACATAAGTGTGTATATGGGTGTAGGTATATTACTACATTATACATAAGTGATTATAGGGGTGTAGGTATATTAATACATTATACATAAGTGTGTATATGGGTGTAGGTATATTAATACATTATACATAAGTGTGTATATGGGTGTAGTATATTAATACATTATACATAAGTGTGTATATGGGTGTAGGTATATTAATACATTATACATAAGTGTGTATATGGGTGTAGGTATATTAATACATTATACTTAAGTGTGTATAGGGGTGTAGGTATATTAATACATTTTACATAAGTGTGTATATGGGTGTAGGTATATTAATACATTATACATAAGTGTGTATATGGGTGTAGGTAAATTAATACATTATACATAAGTGTGTATATGGGTGTAGGTATATTAATACATTATACATAAGTGTGTATATGGGTGTAGGTATATTAATACATTATACTTAAGTGGGTATATGGGTGTAGGTATACTAATACATTATACATAAGTGTGTATATGGGTGTAGGTATATTAACACATTATACATAAGTGTGTATATGGGTGTAGGTATATTAATACATTATACTTAAGTGTGTATATGGGTGTAGGTATATTAACACATTATACATAAGTGTGTATATGGGTGTAGGTATATTAATACATTATACTTAAGTGTGTATATGGGTGTAGGTATATTAATACATTATACATAAGTGTGTATATGGGTGTAGGTATATTAATACATTATACATAAGTGTGTATATGGGTGTAGGTATATTAATACATTATACATAAGTGTGTATATGGGTGTAGGTATATTAATACATTATACATAAGTGTGTATATGGGTGTAGGTATATTAATACAATTATACATAAGTGTGTATATGGGTGTAGGTATATTAATACATTATACATAAGTGTGTATATGGGTGTAGGTATATTAATACATTATACATAAGTGTGTATATGGGTGTAGGTATATTAATACATTATACATAAGTGTGTATAAGGGTGTAGGTATATTAATACATTATACATAAGTGTGTATATGGGTGTAGGTATATTAATACATTATACATAAGTGTGTATATGGGTGTAGGTATATTAATACATTATACATAAGTGTGTTTATGGGTGTAGGTATATTAATACATTATACATAAGTGAGTATATGGGTGTAGGTATATTAATACAGTATACTTAAGTGTGTATAAGGGTGTAGGTATATTAATACATTATAAATAAGTGATTATTAGGTGTAGGTATATTAATATATTATACTTAAGTGTTTATAAGGGTGTAGATATATTAATACATTATACATAAGTGATTATAGGGGTGTAGGTATATTAATACATTATACTTAAGTGTTTATAAAGGTGTAGGTATATTAATACAGTATACTTAAGTGTGTATAAGGGTGTAGGTATATTAATACATTATACATAAGTTACATACAAGAAGAACAACATTTTTTTATTAAAGACTGTAGTATCTGTAACACATTGGGATACCTGCAGTGCTTAATACTATATACTCATGTGCACACAATAATTCCAAAACATGGTCTACATAAAAACAGCAACATTGAACTATTAGACTGAATACAATCATTGAACAATAACAAATTCATAACTGTATTGCTTAATATCATTTGCTATTTACTATAGTTCTCTTTGAAAAAGTAAAAATATAGTTTAGCAAATGTACATGTAAGTCAAAATATGTCATTTTTGAGGATTCTTTGATTTTGTTTCTCATGTCTTTTACGTCCTTTGGCTGCTGTCGTAGCTACAGACCGTTCCAATTCGATAACCCTTTCTTTAACGTTTAGCTTTTTATGTATATATAACCACTCGGCCACGGTTTTTTATTGGTACGTTGTAGCATTTGTAACACTAAATAGGTACTACGCAATAACTAGTGCAGACACACACACACAAACTTATCAATCGCACATGAAAAGATCGAGATAACGTTGTTTTGAAACGGAATCCTAGTTTTAATTATTTCATCACGCATGGTAAATACATGTGCCACATGATGTGCTATATACTGATTCGTCTGAAATGAGTTCGGATATGTTAAGTTATGTTGCAGTGTGTGTGTGTGTGTGTGTGTGTGTGTGTGTTGTTCT
>JAWPHD010012573.1:5000-74877 GCA_037043455.1 Cyrtodaria siliqua
TTATTTCTTTGTGTGAGGACTGGGAACCCTATTTTATTTTAAATGTTTCTGTGTTAAACCACACATACTGCCACTCAACAACATATTGTTCTAGTTTTCTGAGTACATAAAGCATATATCTGCTAGACTCAATGGTTCCCCTACCACCCATTTCACTCCCTCATGTTTTCCACAATTGTATGTGTTTTGGATATTGTTCTGATCATATCTGTTATTAGCCTCCTTACCCAATTCCCACCAAATAATACCTTGTGTCTAAATTTTTAAAAATGTATTCTTTGTTTTTACAGTAAAAATATAGGGTAGGAGGAAGGTAAAAAAAGCAAATATCTTTGATTTGAAAAGAACAATAACAACCTATGATATAATCGTTGAAGTAATATAGATTAGGAAAGCCACGTTGCTTTCTCTGGGTATACAACTCAATATTTTTATGTCGGAGGAAATAATCTTTTTATTTTGGAAACATAACATTACAATTTTTGCCAATTTTAGGGCAGGAGTGTCTGTAATCCTAAAACTAAAAACGCACGGTTTTAATGGTACACACGGCTTACCTTTACGCATGACAATCATCATCTACACCCTTCCCTCACCTTTACGCATGACAATCATCATCCACACCCTACCCCTCCCCAGATCAACACCCTCCACCCTAGACACTTCCCCATTTTACTTTTCTTAAATTGTCATCTTTTTCATTTTCAAGAATATATCTCTGTTATTTCGTTTAAGATTGCTCGCAATGCCTCGTTTTTCTGGTGTGTTATGTGTATAATTTATTGTTCTCTGAAAAAAACGACATGGCGAGCTGCGTTGTTATCCGACAAATCTTGTTGTGTTTTCTAATGATCTCGTTGCTCTGGTAGCATATACAATGTTCTAGTAATACCTATGATGCCATTGATGGCTTGTACATTCGGTTGATCTATTGTGTTGGCTGAAAACGTCTGTATTGCTTTTTTAACAACAAAATGCCCTCACTCCTGAGCTGTCACTTTCATTTCTGACAGATACAGAAGGCCCCGTCTTGTATACTTTGTATTGTTGTCTTATATTTTCAGCCATGCGGAAGCATTGCTTTGAACACTCCCGATCAGTTGCTCTTTCAGAAAATCGTTATATAGAGTATAATTATATAGTGTGCAGAAGTATATTGGTAAGTTATATACCTCTGTGTTTGTATGTACGTTAATTAACTTATATAGACGGAACTATGGTTATATTGTAACCGTTTATACAATTATTTGTGTAATGGATGATAATATTATGAGATTATACACACGTCCTCTATTGTACTGTTCGTTTTAAAAGAAACAACACCCGAATGAGGTGCATTAAAGTCGTGTGTATTAGCCAAAACAATATACGTCGTCTCTGATTTTACTCAGGAAGACACTATCCCGATTTGCAACTGCGCTTTCGGCCTAAAAAGTCCTAAATGATTTTTATAATCCATATGTTTATTCTCCTAATATGCTGTGAGTGAAACGTTTATACATGCATATCTAAAGTGACGTATTTTGACAAACAAATATACGAGTACATATAATTCATTGAAATGAAATATATAGATGAAACAGGATCACTAACATGGTTTGAAATACACAATGCTTTAGTGAAAAGCGAGACATAGTCGGCAAAAAGGCGTGCGTACGTACGTCCGTCCGTATATTATTTCTGTTAACATTATCTGTCAAACTATAAGTGATACAACTTTTAAATTTGGTCCGTGGTTGTAATAAGACATATACTATACATATAACACACCCACATGTGTCATTGGACACCCCCGCATGTGTCCTTGTCATGGAGCTTTAGAATGAAAAACAATCTAGTATAGCAAACATAACAAATTAAACATAATTATGGTAGAATTATGAACAAAGCTCAACGTTTACTTTCCTTTTGCTTCTTTATATGTAAACAGGTTTAAATTTAGATTGTATTTGATAACGTAGAACACTTTGAACAGGTAAATTAATCCACAGGTAACTGTATTTATCACTTATCTGGCAATAGTTGTGCAGCTATACAATTCAGATTTACCTCATTTTCTCTTGCAGTCACGCAGTGGTAAAAGTAGTATCTACGTCATGCAAATAATACATATTTGTACATACAACTTAGTAGCGGTTTGAAATATAAAAAAAAATCCGGGACTATATTCGTATGATGTTTAAGAGTTGAATTTGTTAATTGATAATACTACAAAAAGGGTATTCATTCATCTTTAAAGTTTAAATAATACAGGATTAATAAATATATAATATATAAAATCGAACAGAAAAAGCAGCATTCAAGGACGAAAGTTAACCACAAACACAAACAGAAGCAAAGAACAAATTTAAAGAAAAAATAAAGGCAAACATAAGACATCACAAACACAAAAGGGTTGACAATAGGGCTACCGCCTTGGAACGGTCAGTGGCAAAAAAGGCCGCTGGGGTTTTTAACCAGGTTCTAGGGTGCACCAAACCTCACACTTACCCTACCGTCAACCCAATAAAACGGAACAGTGTAAATAAAGAAATCTCCGCCATGAATTATTCTCTAACCAACATTCATAGGCAATATAAGTAAAACACAAAGATGCTGACGTATATATAAATACAAAAAAACAATAGCCTGGAAAGCCACAAAGAAGAAACTCAGTGACTTGGCAGAAGCCTGAGCCACAAGAGAATAAACTATTGAGGGCACGACAAGACAAGACTGCAGACAAACATCAAACGTCACCGTCCTTTTGGGCTTTAGGTATACGTCACCATAGGGTCCACAGCCTGTCCGGTCATCGAACATTGGTAAACAAATGTTCATGCTTGAGAAATTATTGATTGCTCTGTGTCTCTTAAAGGCCGACATGTTAATTTTGTATTGGACAGTAAATGGGTAGCTAATATTATCTCTGAAATTGGCGACAAATCAGCCGCTATGTTGATAACAACTCGTATGGTTATTGTGTAAGAAAAGACGGAATTGTAAACGGCTAGAACGGTTATTCTGTACTTTTGTATCACACTAATTTTATTATTTTCAACTTGCTAATTAGAAGACAAAAGCATGTATGAAGTATTCCACTATATATCCAGTATATTTAATAACTTTATTGAAATCTGGTTTATCACTGGTCAATACAATACCGTGGGAACGCCAAGATCAAACTATTCAACATTTCTGATCATTTGATACTCCAGGGTTATTTTGTAAATAGTGCCGCGGTCACACGGCTATCTTGATATAGTTGAAATTAGAGGTGTCCCGTTAGTTTGTCTGCGCAATATGAGATCATTTAGAAATATGTCAACCTATAGGAGAATAATTGAAAAGTTGAATATATAAAATTGTAGTATGATCTATTATTTCATTAAGTGCAAGCCGGTTTAAAGTAAAATGATGCCGGATTATTAATCGAGGTGATCATTTTGATGCTTGTTCTAATGTGTGTGCCTTTAATAAATATCCCCAGATAACTATATAAGAACTGAAAAAAGCAATCAATAAAATTAAAGTAATATTTATAGAAATGAGGTACTTCGTTCTATCCAACAGTGCCATAAAATGGGCAGTTATACAAATCGGACATTGCGCGCAGTAATATTCAAAACATAATGCGCATATAAGCGTATTACATTGCACCTATAACCAGGTAGTTAAAATCATGATGCTGCTAAAAGTGGGCAGTAATAATCATAAAATAGTGCACATCCAAGTGGGCAGTAATAATCATAAAATAGTGCACATACAAGCAGACAATAAAGTCAAAAAATAGCTAACATCCAAGCGGACAGTAATAACTATAGTGCACAGACAAGCGAGCAGTAATGACTATACAATAGTGCTCATACAAGCGGGCAGTAACAACTATAAAATAGCGAACATCCAAGGGGGCAGTAATAATTACAAAATAGCGAACATCCAAGGGGGCAGTATTAACTATAAAATAGCGAACATCCAAGCGGGCAGTAATAATTACAAAATAGCGAACATCCAAGGGGGCAGTATTAACTATAAAATAGCGAACATCCAAGCGGGCAGTAATAACTACAAAATAGCGAACATCCAAGGGGGCAGTAATAGTTAAAAAAAAGTACTCATAAAAGCGGGCAGTAATAACTATAAAATATTGCACATACAACACATGTACAAGCGGGCAGTAATAACTATACAATAGTGCTCATACAAGTGGACACTAATAAATATAAAATAGTGCTCATACAAGTGGACACTAATAACTATAAAATAGTGAACATCTAAGAGGGCCGTAATAGTTAAAAAATAGTACTCATAAAAGCGGGCAGTAATAACTATACAATAGTGCTCATACAAGTGGACACTAATAACTATAAAATAGTGAACATCTAAGAGGGCAGTAATAGTTAAAAAATAGTGCTCATAAAAGCGGGCAGTAATAACTATAAAATAGCGAACTTCCAAGGGGGCAGTAATAAATATAACATAGTGCTCTTACAAGCGGGCAGTAATAACTATAATATAGCGAACATCCAAGGGGCAGTAATAACTATAAAATAGTGCACATACAAAATGGCAGAAATAACTATAAAATAGTGCTCATATAAGCGGGTAGTAATAACTATAATATAGCGAACATCCAAGGGGGCAGTAATAACTATGCAATAGTGCTCATACAAGTGGGCACTAATAACTATAAAATAGCGAACATCCAAGGGGCAGTAATAACTATAAAATAGTGCACATACAACACACATACAAGCGGGCAGTAATACTTATAAAATAGTGCATATACAAGCGGACAGTAATGAATATAAAATAGTGTACATACAAGCAGGCAGTAATAATTATAAAATAGTGCTCATACAAGCGGGCAGTAATAACTATAAAATAGCGAACATCCAATGGGGCAGTAATAACTATAAAATAGTGCCCATACAAGCGGGCAGTAATAACTATAAAATAGCGAACATCCAAGGGGGCAGTAATAACTATAAAATAGTGCACACACAAAAGCGGGCAGTAATACTAATAAAATAGTGCACATACAAGCGGGCAGCACTCATCATAAAATAGTGCACAGTCATACACAAGGGGCAGTAATAATTATAAAATATTGCACATACAATACATGTACAAGCGGGCAGTAATGACTGTTATAAAATAGTGATCATACAAGCGGGCAGTAATGACTATTATCAAATAGTGATCATACAAGCGGGCAGTAATGACTATTATAAAATAGTGCACATACAAGCGGGCAGTAATTACTATTATAAAATTGTGTACATACAAGCAGGCAGTAATAATTATAAAATAGTGCACATACAATCGCGTAGTAATAACTATAAATAGCGAACATCCAAGGGGGCAGTTATAACTATAACATAGTGCTCATACAAGCGGGCAGTAATAACTATAAAATAGCGAACATCCAAGGGGGTAGTAATAAATATAAAATAGTGCACATACAAAATGGCAGTAATAACTATAAAACAGTGCTCATACAAGCGGGTAGTAATAACTATAAAATAATGCACATACAAGCGGGCAGTAATAACTATAAAATAGTGCACACACAAGCGGGCAGTAATACAAATAAAATAGTGCACATTCAAGCGGGTAGCACTTATCATAAAATAGTGAACAACCAAGTGGTCAGTAATATTCATAAAACAGAACACATAGAAGCAAGCTGTAAAATTCATAAAATAACGAACATCAAAGAGGGCAGTAATAATCATAAATAGCGAACATCGAAACAGGCAGTAATAATAATAAAATAGCGAACATCCAAGTGGGCAGTTATAAACAACAAATAGTGCATCTACAACCGGAAAGTTATACCACAAATGAGCAGTAATAATCGTAACACAGCGCAAATACATGACACTTTTCCTCTTAATTCGCATCCCTGTCCTGTATAGTAAAGACGCTGCGTCTAAAACTTTCTCCCCTCTCATCCCTACGGGTTAGAATCCCACTGGTAGCTCGACTTGTCGAGTGAGGAACTGTAGATTCTTACTGATGGCGGGTGGCATACATTACTGGTTTCAACCAGAGTGTTCTGCCTCTACCGCAAACAAATTGCCCGTCAAATATAGCCGTGCATGTGTTAACAATGACGTAAAACACCATATAAACAAATAACATTTGTTAATTCGCATTATTTGCATCAATACGATTTATATTGTAATGCCTACAGCTTCTTGCGCATATAACGGATGAACCTTATCTATCATACTCTCTGATCTCTATAAATCCATTAGCATATCTATCCTTTCACAGATTTTTACTAATGAGCCAATTGTTTTTGCTTTCATCTTTGCACTAGTATTTATGGAGCAATCACAAATCATTTTCTTTACATAGAAGAAACATTGGAATAGCAATAGAGGAGACATGTTGGTACAAGTAGATTAGACAAAGAAAGCGAGGGGTTGGTGTGTATGTGTGTTTGTGTTTGTGTGTGTGTGTGTGTGTGTGTACCTGCATGCGTGCGTGTGTGTTGCAGCGGATGCTTGGGTGGATAGGTGGTATTGTTGTCGATACCATCAGAAGTGACACATTCTAATAAACGTGCTTGGTATTAGTGATTTTTCACCCGATTAGACATTGGCAGGAAATAAGCGTACGTCTTAATTTGGCCATGTTTGCCTGTATGTCCAGATTTGAGCCTATATGCCTATCTGCTCTGATTTGACCCTGTATGCCCGGCTTAATTTAGGTTATGAAATAACGAATACAGTTAGCGAAAATCAGTGGAAACTGGAATAGTTTGATACAGTAAATACACGGTACCAATGTAAGCCTCATACATTATATACTGCTATGGTACCAATCATTTGTCATTAAAAAATACGGATATGTAATCAATCTCCTCTTTATATACGTTGATATTCATTTTCTCTTTTTTCAAACCGGGCGTTAATGAAGATTAGCATTACACTAATTCATCTACCTATCCATCAATAATATCTTAACATTCTTACTTCCATTTGCCATTGTCCATGTACGTAAAAACGATATGTCTGAAACCGGAAATGGAGTACCTCTAATACACCTGTTTGTGAAAGGTAGAATATGCAAGTTAAAACGTAAAATGATGAACTAATACAATGGACTTATACTCGATATTATGTCTGTTAAGGTGGTTTTAAGGCTAACAATAAGTGTTAATTTCAAAAGGAACGTATTGCCTCGGTTATGTATTATAGGAAGGTATTGCCTCGGTTATGTTAACAAAGAAAGACTGGGGAAAATTCAAGGGAGACCAAAAATCTATTTCTTGTTCAAGTCCAGCTTTTTTTTTTTTGAAGATTTTATTTCTTTTCAATACTCTGGTTTGTCTACAAACTGTCGAGTACATATTTCGCCTTTTTTCCGTTTCTTATTTGTAAGGACTTATGCAGTAAATGGAATTTCTGTTCGAGCATTAAGTGGTATTATTGCCCGATTAGTAATTGGTATTAAAGCCCGAGCAGTACGTGGTATTACAGCCCGTGGAGTAAATGGTAGTACTGCCCGAGCAGTAAGTGATATTACAGCCCGAGCAGTGCGTGGTATTACAGCCCTTGCAGTGGTATTATTGTCCGTGCAGTTAATGGTAGTACTGCCCGTGCAATAAGCGATATTACTACACGTGATGTAGTGGTATTACTGCCCATGCACTGTGTTTAATGGAATCACGTCACATATAATTTATTAGTTTTTATCTTAAATATGTTTATAATTGATGAATAATCCTTAAGGTTTTTGAGGGCATTTTTCAACGATTTTCTATGTGTTTAAAAGGCACACGCCAAACTGTTTTGTTTAGAAACTTGTGGCGTCCCGTCAGTTTTTCTACATGACATGACTATTTAAAAACGTAAAAACTAATTATTTTAATTGTTTCAAGCTAATTTCTTTTGCATATACGTTAATGATATGAAATATGTTTCTCCAATAAAACGATACATTTCAGATATAAATAATCTCCGCAATATCCCAGTCATTTAAACTTGAACCAACTTAACATTTTGGTTCGCATGGTAGCACAATTGGGAACAAGCCATTGACATAGAGAAAAACCCTCTAAAACCAGTGAAAATACATAAAACTTTACAAAAGTCATTGGCACCGAGTATAAATTGCAAATCCAAATACAAATTAGCCATCGTATTGATGTATCTCACAGATGATTTGAAGCCAGACAAAATCATTGACAAAAAGGTGTAAACAAAAAACGGATAACTTACTGTGGATGGTGTATTCCAGAAAATAGAACTACAAGCACACCATAACTGTCGTGAATGAACCAACAAATCCAACTACTCGACTATCGATCCCGTCGTCTATAAAGTTAATTTATTGAAAATCGTATAACTACAGGTAACAGACGACAGGTAATATACATTAATAAACGAAAAGCACAGACAACAGCAACTACATCGTGTGACATAAATGGCACCACATCCTGATTAGCAGGTATGACAATATATGAACTTATAATTCATAGGGAGATAATATGCTTCTATGTTTATTGTCAAGAAGAATGCGTGTCTCCTTTTTTATTTTCTATATTAATGATATTGAAGCAGATATTTTTGTAAATTTTTTAGATGATATTGATGTTTATTTATGAGTCTAGTTTTGCTACTGTATGCAGATGATTTGTCATTTTCTCCAAAGAGGCTGCAACTTTGCAGAAAGGACTTGATTAGTTATAGGAATGCTGCCAAAAATAGAAAGTAGATGCTATGAACGCCAAAACTTAAGTAATGAATTTTAGAAAAGGTGGAATTTTGCCAAGACATACACAGTTTATATTCAATGTTGAATTTCTCGAAACAGACAGTTCATTTTCTGAAACGCAGTCTGTGTCATCAGGCCAAGCATTACAGAAAGACCGATTTGAAGATTGGAAATGTCTATTCAAACTTATTGACTAATCTTCAAAGCATGTATTAGACCGATTTGATAAACTAATATATCTTATTCTGTCATAAGGAGGGATTGGGATTTTCCCAAGCAAACTGTATTGTACGTTTTGTATAAAAAACTGCTGGAAATCTACACGCAACGATTTTATTGATGCTGAGTTAGATAGAAGAACATTAAAAATTAGACGCTTGTTCTCAATTCTTAACTATAAGTTTAACATTAAACAAGCAGAGGATATGAAATATAGAAGAGTAATGTATGAATCTATGTAAAATGATATTGGTGTAAACGCAGGCATGCACAAGTAGGCCAGCACAGTCAGAGATATTTAAGTAATTATATTCTTTCCCCTGTTTAGTTATATCAAGTCGTGGATAACATCTACATTTTTAACATTTCTAAACAATATGTGACTATGTTGTTATACAAGAATGGAATACAAGACTTCGTTTACCGAAATAATGCACATTTTGAGTTAGAGTCTCATGTAAATATTTATGATTGTTAAATGTAAATGCACATGTTAATCACTTTCAAAACGTCGTGTATCTTCTTATAGATTAGAAGTAAAAATGGACAGGTGGTTCAGAAATATCCAGAGTTTATATTATATATAAGAGAAACGGTGAAGATAATTTAACATATTCGAGGACGAGTACCATTTTGTTAATGTTTCATGTTTTTAATTGCATAATGAATTACGTAACAAATGCATGTTAGATTTGTATTTCCTTTGGCCAAGTATGTTAAAATAATAAAAACAAAAGACGGTTGAATAGAGAAAATGGAAGGGAAGTCTTCAATTTTGGATTGTTTACACTCGAAGCATTTACATTAAGTAATAAAGTATTATGTAATAATTAATTTATATGTTCATTCTCAAACATAAATATATTTTCTGGGGGATTTCATCAGTTGTTGGTTTTGTAATTGTGATGAATGTATGTGTTGATCACCAGTTATCTGAATTTCTGTGTAAATGTATTGCCTCGTGGGCAATTTCAATTTCGAAGAACCGGAACTTGAACAAACAGGCTTATACGTATATCCCAGTATCTGACATCCATAAACTGTTGGACAGCGTCCACAGGTTCAAACAATAGGGTACGTAAAGGATATAAAACACGTCCGACACACTCGGCAGTTACAAATATGCGAACTAACTTCAGCTGTGTTACGATAACAATTTACGTTTAACAGATATATTGATAATTGAATTCAGTTCAATCCAAACTATTTAAACTACGATTTACATATGTTAACAGCAATGGATGTAAATAAATACAACATGTTTAACAATATTTATGGGGAATAAGCGACAGAGACAGAGAACAGAATGTCAATTCATGCAATTATATGTAGTTATCAAGCATGACCCTCTGTAATAATATATACAGATAAACAAGCACTTTCAATTAAGTGACTAAATGGTAAATATATAAATAATGGTATTATTAACTCAGTTAACACTAAGTTCTCCGACATAAATATATTTTCTTAGATTATGTATGCAGTATACGTGTTTCTTTTTAACTGATGCGTTTTTATAACATATAGTAATTAATGTACGTGTTTCCTTCCAGACAGAATACTGTCTAATATTGTTGCCATTAACAAGTTATAATATGCACAAATTCATGGGTATTTCATCAGATGTTGGTTTTGTAATGTTGATGAACGTATGTGTTGATCATGAGTTATCTGAATTTCTGTGTAAATATATTGCCTCGTGGGTAATTACCTATTTCAAATTCGAAGACCCGGAACTTCAAATAGGCTTTTATGCATATCAGAGTATCCTACACCCATTTATCGTAGAGAGCTCCAGTGTTAAAAAAGGAGCTCTGTGCGAAACGCATGTACCTCTGATTTAGGAGGTATCGACATTCGTTTCGCATAGAACTCCCATTAAAGCCCGCTCTTCCGTCCATTAATTGCTTGTGAACAGGCCAGGAGACACAATTCAGCGTCGATTCTCACCAAAACTTAGTCAGAATGATTAGTATGCCCCATTCTTGAATGAGAGGGGTGGGTGCATATGCAGTTGATCATGTCCGTCCGTTCGTCTGTCCATACGCCCAGTTAACGTCCCGCGGTACTACATCTCATATCTCAGTAAATGTTAAACGACAATCACTTGAAACTTACATCAAATGCTTGAATGTCATAGCTATAGCATCGGTAGGCTAAAATCACTAACTCTATAAATAAAGATTTGTATCCCTTCTCAAACCTATAAACGTGCTAGAATTACCATGTCTCAGTAAATATAAACGCAATTCAACTTAACCTTTTGTACATTGCATATCACTATTGAGACTGCGCGCCTGGTACGGACCCGTCCTGCCGAGAGCGCCTCGGGTCAGTGGCGAATCGATTGGTCACCCGTTCGACCCGTTTTGAAGGAGACTACCACGAGCGAAAAAGTAAGTTTACATCTGATTTCTATGAAATAAATACTGATAAAGGTGATCCTTTGAGAGCAACAAACACACTTACGAGAATAAAGAAGCAGACTCTGTTTTATTTCGTCTGTTCATGAGAAGTAATGAAAGAAGCACCATTTCGCACGCCCCCTAGCACCGGCTTAAGCGGTATTCTACTTCAAAGCCATCGATATTGGGCTCGTTGGTCCCAAAATCGGAATAACTATTTATTCAAAAACAAGAAAGCTCTGCAACTTAGAGATCTATCTCTTTTCTTAGAGCGATATCTCTGTCGTTAAAGAGATGTATCTTTTCTTGGAGATATCTTGTTTGTTTGAGAATTATCTCTCTACCTTTGAGAGATATCTCTCTAGCTTAAATATATAATTCCGCTTGCCATAGATTTCTTCCGTTGGTATACCGTTTTGAATCAAAATCCTTAGTTCACGCAAGTTTCGTATGTATACTTGCACAGAAAATGTGAATTCATGTAAATAAGTGATTTATTTAAAACAATACTGACACCAGTGCAGCATTTCTAAACAATGGGTAAAAAAACAAAGCATTTTCATATAATTATTATTCTTATACTTCCGATAATGAAAGGAAAGAATTGCATATCCGATCATTATCAATGTTGGCGCTGTATGCGGTTTGGCTATGCCTACCGTTCGCATAGAGCTCGCTTTTCAAGTTCAGGAAATAGTAAAAATTATAAAGCCCCATTCACATAGAGCTCCATGAGTAGCTCTATGCGTACGCATAGAGCTCCCGAAGTATCTCTATGTGAAATGAACTCTATGCAGCCCCACATTGCATACATCAATTTGCTTTTGCATATTATTAATTTGTTTGTTTGTTTGTTTGTATGTATGGTGTTTTACGTCATTTTCAACACATGTAAGTTTATATATGACGGTCGTTTTTTGTGGTGGAGGCAGATCTCCCACTTGTCCTGGGTAGAACCAGTACTGTGCACCTCCCGCCATCCATAAGAATCGATACTACCTCACTTACATTAGAGCTCCCAGTGGGATTCGAATCCCAGCGATGAGTGGAGAAGGTTTCAACGCGACGTCGTTAACCATTCGGCCACGGAGACTCCCCATATGATTAACTATTGATTATATTAAAAATTAGTATATTTAAACCTATCGTAGAATAAGATTAAACAATTAAAACTCGACATTTTATTTAATTATATGCAAACAGGTTTAAAGTCAAAATGATACTGGATAAATAAATCGAGACGCTAATGTTAATGCTTGATAAACACTTCAAGAGTACCGTGTTTCCCGTACACTTATTTATACATAATATATAAGCTTTGTCGCATGTTTCATTATATGTTACAGTTTGAAGTCATTTTAATTTCAGGTAATATAAAGGACGTGATTAACCCACCTGTTCAAACTGTTAACCTCCCGTGAAAATACAGCTTTTTCACCAAGACAGTAAAACTTGCAATACCTATCGCGATTGTCGTAAACACGAGAAGCAAATATTGATTTCCAAGTTTTTATTTACGCGATATGGTTTAATCGGATAAAAAAGATGTCAAATATAACAGATGTTTAAAATAAATAAAGAAAACAACCGAAAGAATGACAAATATCCAAAGAAGCCCAAATTCTCTGTTCAAACCACTCACGATAAATTAATTATTAATGTAAGCAACATCATATATTGTTAGAACCAACACTTATTTCATATTGTTTTAAAACCTTTCCAGGTTAAAAATATGTTAAAAATGCCCCGTTGTTACTTTCTGGGGGCTTCATTGAGAAGGGTATTTCATAAGTTACGTTCTTATCAATGAAAATACTTAGAGCGTATTGTTTTATAAATGCAAATACATAGAAATCTAACAGAATACATTGTCAGTTAAATATCGCTCTATAGCCAATAAATAACAAAATGTATACAGCGATTACCTCATTATAAACGTAATAAATGTTAAATACTTTCTGGATATCCGAAACACACCCTCTCCCTCCCAACTCCCACCCACCAACAGGCACATCT
This sequence comes from Cyrtodaria siliqua, assembly GCA_037043455.1. Classification (NCBI taxonomy): domain Eukaryota; kingdom Metazoa; phylum Mollusca; class Bivalvia; order Adapedonta; family Hiatellidae; genus Cyrtodaria; species Cyrtodaria siliqua. Next base: position 18,350 of record JAWPHD010012573.1, read on the forward strand.
CGTTAGTACAGAGTTCTTTAGTTAGAAAGCACACATGTCTAGTAGTAACACAGTCTTTGAGATCAATCGAGCACAATAACATATATCCAGAAGACCAACTTTCGAGAAGTTGTTATTTCGTTTTTTTAATTGACTAATCCTTTATTATGTCTTTATCACAAGACATCTGTTTACAACAGATGTGTTGTTCGTGTCAAACATCACGTAATTGGTATTTATTACCATTCACCGGTCTGACACAACTCAAGTATTCGCATTGTCTCTTCCCTAGCGTACGATGTCAGACCAGTCAGGAAGTACTTCCGGGTCGTAGGGTGCTAAAATATTTCCTTGAAAAAATCCATAGTTTCTGGTTTGCAAGTGTTTTTCCCAAGATTAGTTCTTATTTCATTGTTATATGATGTTAAAATAGTATGTCTGTTGTCATGAATAGTAGGTATTTTACTGTGTTTGTCAGGATTATTTCTTTGGAGAGTATGAGAACAGAGGTTAGGTAGAGATGTGTTTTGACAGATGTTTGTTTCAAAATACGCATAGTGTGAATGAATGACGCGAAATGTTGAAAAAATGAATCGGTGTTTTATTCCAGATATGGGACCGTTTGCTAGCCAAATGTGTTTAATTCACAGAATAAAAGTGTATTTAAGCGAACGAATGTTGAGGAACTTGTGACTGGTCTCCACATATAGCCTATATTGCATTGTGTTCAATGGGCTGGTTTTCACCGGCCTGACACCGTACAACATATAACACCATCAATAGTGTTTCCTTTTATAAGTCACGGATTGTAGTGTTACAAGTAGATATAAAAGTCGAAGATGAAATGTAGTATTCAAGGACCACAGTAAACCAAAAACACGCACTATACGATGGACGGGTGGACAGGAGATATTAATTCAGATTTTAAAATATACTGAATATTATGATTATGTTCTACAAGATCAATGGTATTATTACGAGATTATTCACGAGAAATACTGTGTTTTTATAAGGAACAGTGTTTTGGATGTACAGATTAAATTATTTTTATAAAATAAGTCAGTTTTTAATAAGTCACTGTAAGCGCCAGCCAATGTAAACAAACAAAAGTAAATGCAGTTTGAATTAATTTCCGTACCTTTAAACTTCCTCTTTCCGTCGAACTTAACGCATTCACATCACATACATGAGTTACTTCAGAATGTCTTAATTCGGATGAACGGACATGTATATCCTGCTACATGTAGTTACTATCACGCGTTATTTGCGTATTGCATGTAATGACATGCGTAGAATTCTATCATATTGATGAAATCGCGCTTATTGTTTTCATGAGTTCATTTTACTTAGCTAAGTATTGCTGTGACCCTGCATATTTACTAATTAGATAAACAAGAACGCACATCTTATAACTAACGCTTTTAATGTTTATTCCGCCACTACGCTTAATCAATGTTTAGTTAGTTTTGCTAGGCTTCAAATGATTCTGACTTTAACCTTGTAAACGTATATAATGTCACCAACGTATCATTGCAGTTGCGTTGTCATGGATTTCTTAATTCTTAATAAGTGATAGCATAGTTCCATAAATGTCATAAAACTATCACATTGTTTCAGAAAATGTCCTTTTTAGGTACAAATTCAGTTCAATACCATACATCAATTAATGCTTCAGGCAAGTATCCAAACTAGAGCTATATCCGATTTATACGTAAAGCTCGTTGTTGTTTAGATAACTAGAAGCCCAAATTAGCTGCATTCAGGAAATACAAGTAACCACGTGTGGAGCCCATTCATAAAATCAATAGTCGTCATAGCAACATTCATGATCACTTTTGAAGTAACATAATTTGTAATTAAAGTCAAGATCTTAATGTGAATCGTCGTCGTGGCCGTCGTGAACAAAGGACGACACGGTCCCTAACATTTCATACGTTCATTCTGTCTCGCTCGACTCTTCATACATTAACTGCGCCACTGAACTAATGTCGGGGTTATTCTACCTTCGCAATATACAGACTAACGAATGAATCGGTGTATGCAGTATTATGCAATACTTCAGAGCACTGATTGTGTCAGCCAGATGCGATTCGTAACTTCCGTGCATTAGGCAGGCAGGCAACCGCTGTGTAGCCTTAATATAGCATAAATGATTTTAAGTTAATGAAAAGGTCACCAATTTAGATATAGATTTATAATACGATAATGGATGTTCAAATTAAAATATCCATTCAGTTAGACGTGTATTTACGCCTAGACAAAGTAAAGAGCGTATTTGGATTTGCTTCGTGACATAAGTGATTTGATAACGTGTAAATATATTTTTCTTTTCTTTATTTACATCCCTCTATTGAAAATGGAGAAATAATAAACTCTATGACAAGAGAGATGACTTTATTTTGATATTGTTAATTATCATCATTTATAGATTTTCCCTCAGCTACTTCTTATGGGGTCTATGTTTCTCAACTTATTCGTTTTTCTAGAACTTGTAGTGGAGTTGAGGACTTTAATATGCGCAATATGTTTACTAACTAAGAAGCTTCTCCACCAGGGCTACCGTTACTAAAAACTTAGTAAAACCATGATCATCTTATGAAATAATGTATACTTATGTTATTTATAATTCAGTCAAGATTGAAATGTGGTCTTCGTCGTGAACGTTGTAAACAAGGGACCGAACAACCAGGTCGTTAACATTTTATACGTTCTGTCTTGCTTGACTATATACTATACATTAACTGCGCCACTGAACTAATGTCGAATTTATTCTACCTAAGCAATTCACAGGCTAATGAATGAATCGATGTTTACAATATTATGCAATATTTCAGAGCACTGATTGTTTCAGCCAGATGCGATTCCTAACTTCCATGCAGCAGGCAGCTAGGCAACGGTGGTGTATCCTTAATATAAAATAAAGGAGTTAAAGTTAATGAAAAGGTCACCACTGATCCACTAGTAGAGCGATGTGGTCTAGTGGTAGAGCGTTGGACCCATGATCTAAAAGTCGTGAGTTCGACCCGGCCATTGCCATATGCGTTGTGTCCCTGAGCAAGACACTTTATCTGCATTTGCTTAGTACTGGTTCTACCCAGGCAGACATCGAGACTGATTAAAATAAGTTCATAGAGCTTTCGTTACAATTGATATAACATAAATAAGCTTAAATTAAAAGACCACCAATTTAGATATATATTTATGACAATCGATATTCAAATTAAAACATTCAATCAGTGTTACTTGTATTTACGCCTATGCAAATTAAAGAGAGTATATGGATTTTCTTCATGATATACGTGATTCGTTAATGTGTGACTTCAATTGTAATGTGTTCATTACACCTAACAACAATAAAAGTCGCGATTTTGATGCTTATGGCTCACAACGTGCAAGTTGTTAATATGTTTCCCTTATGTATTGAAGCTATTACGAGCTTAAGTCTTGCTTGCTTCTCTCTACTAGAAATATTGAGAACAAATCAAAATCACCCGTTATACCTTGAAACACAAATGAATTAAAATGATTTGGATGTTATAGTCGCACCAACAGCTAAGGTCATATGGCGACTTTCCAGCTTCCGTTAGGTGATGAAGACCTCAGGGCTAGATTCAGTGTATATTATACAACACAGTTGATTTATTACAAACAATTTGTTTTCTACGTCTTTTGACAAATATATACTTATTTGACGTGCTCTGGATCAAGCTCACGGTTGGTAGCTAACCATTGTTTTAAAAATTATTTTATTTGAACTAAAAATAAAACTTGTGTAACAGGAGTTGCCTGATATTGGCTGGCAATGACATACTGTGGAAGGTGGATGGAGACAGGTATTAAAATGGTAGCTAGCAATAATTGAAATAGTGAGAACCATGCCGTGCTTAATAATCCGGATTCTTTTACTTGGCATGATGTATTGTTGGATAGGCTCCCCTTTAATTTAATATGTGAAATGCAATACACATAACTGGAAATGTAACATTCAAGGACCACAGTCAACAAACATCACTCATGGAAACGAACAACAATGGTCAGGGGTAAGAAAGGTCGCTGGGTGTTTAATCTAGGTTATAGGGTGCACCAAACTTCATTCTTACCCTCGTGTCATCCCAATAAAACTGGAAAGTGTAAATAAAGATATCCCCGCAAGATTATATTCTCTAACAAACAAATCAGCATTAACAGGCAATATAAGCATAACACATAAATGCTCATGTATATATTAATATATAAAAACAAAAGCATAATAATACACAAAGCAGGATGTATTGTTCAATAGGCTCCTCTTTATTTCAATATGTGAAATGAAGTAAAAGCAGATATAAAAGTCGAACAGGAAATGTAGCATTAAAGGACCACAATCGACCACAAGCACGCATAGAAACCATTACGTGGTCCGAGTATTAACTTTCATGCCTCATCCAACCCCTTCTCCGAGAAGCAAAAACGGGGTTGGCTGGGGCATGAAATAAAACCTTAATTTTGGCTTAAACAGTTTGCTTAATGCAAAATTAAAACATTTTATAGGTAATTGTAAACAGGTCATCGCATTTATTCCGTAAACGTGTTTTAAACGTGCTTTATTATCGAAATATCCGTTATACAATCTTGCTAATATCAGCGTTCCCATCGCCTAATAGAATTAAGGCGGGACCATGTAATGAATATTAAAATTAGGAAAAACAAGGACTATCACAACCTGACTCTGTGGTGATGTGATTGATAAACTTCGTAAGATCTTGGTCATACTCACTTACATACAATCTTTATTAAACTTGTTATTTATCAAAAGAGGTTATCATTTTGCAACATACTGTATGTTTAGTTGTTGACCCATTTACATTTTTCCACTATGCTTACCTCTTTGATTGTGCGATGAGCGAGACAGATTGTGGACCCTATGATGACGTCTATCTAAATACTCAAAGGACGGTAGCGTTTGATACTTGTCTTAAATCTTGTCTTGTCGTACATTTATCCTTAATGGTTTATTCTCTTGCTGCTCTGGCTACAGTCAAGTCCTGGAGTACTTGCTTTGAGGCTTTCTAGGTTTTCGTATTTATATATTCATATATACATGATCATTTATGTATTCACTACACTGATATTGCCTGTTAATTCTGTCTTTTTGTTAGAGTACTTAATCTGGCGGGGATATCTTTATTTACACTGTCCTGTTTTATTGAGATGACAATAGGGTAAAATTGAGGTTTGGTGTGCCCTAGAATCTGGTTTAAACCACCAGCGGCCTTTTACCACTGACCGTTCTAAGGTGGCTGACCTATTTCTTACCGTTTCAGCTTGTGATGTCACATGTCTTGCGTTTTAGTAACGTTGTAATTGTAGTTTGTGTTAATTCGTGTTTTGGGTTTACTTTATTCTGTGAAAGCGGCATTTCCTGTATATATATGTATTTTGGGGGTTGTGGCTCAATTTTTTTTACATACTTCGGGATATGAAATGGTAGATACTTACTCAATTTGATTTTTTAAAATCTGAAAACAAGTATGTAAAAGAAATAAATATGAAATGGGTACCTACTTGCTTGAGTTTGATTTTTTAAAATTTGAAAACAAGTATGTACAAGAAATAAAATACTTGTTTTTCAAATTTTAAAAAACCAAACCCGAGCAAGTATCTACCCCAAAATACATAGATAATAAATCACCGCGGTGATTTATTTGATTTATTAAAACATTTTTAAAATAGGGGTAGTGAAGATTGCAAGTTTATTTTTTTTTTTACATGTTATCAAAATTACATTTCCGACCTTGAATACAAAGGTGGTGGATCGTACTCATACACATTACTAAAACAATTTATGACACACTTTTTAGACTTTTTTTGTAAGGTTGCCTTTTCTTCCTTTCTTCCCTGCTCCACTAGTTCTTTTTTTTGAACTTCACTAATTTCTAGTTTCTTTTGTTTGATATCCTGTTTCAAATTATAGTATCTCTCCAGTTCATCCAGAACCATCTTGAACTCTTGCTCAGATATTTGTGCATCACTCAACGCTTTTGATATTAACTGCTTTATACTATTTAACTTAGACTCTGCCAACGTTTTTATTTCATGATGTTTTTGAGCTTTTGCATTAAGCTTGCGTCTGATAAAATTAATACAAACACCTGTAGCTCCACATACTATTGCTGCTATTTCTAAAGGTAACAAAACTGGAACAACAAATCCAATCCCAGCCATAATAACACCTGCAGATATTAAGGTAGTGTCAATTCCATCCGTGGTATTAATACCACGTTTATATTTTTTATAAAGTGACTGACGTATATCTCGTTCTGTAATTAACTTTTTTTCAATTTCTGAAATCTTTTGTAATCTATAATTTTGTCCGTCTTCCACTGGCAACTCAGGATATAAACTTGGTGCTGTCGGTTGCTTCGGCATTTTTTTTAATTATTAATAAAAAATTAAATTAATTCAATTAATAATGATGCCACCGTATTTACAGCGGTAGCTTGGCAATCTTGCATACAAAGTTAACAACAGAACCAGCACCAATCTCTAAAGGACTATCAAAGTTATCATGATTGCGTGGGATGATGTGAAGCGTTATGCCATAATTTGGTTGTTCAACACCATTGACAGAAACTATTACAGATACGTCACCAACTAATCGTTCACATGCTAAACCTATTCCCATAATCCGTCCACGACGTGTCATTACATGCCCCACAAATGATTAAACTGGTTAACAAAAGGCACAATTCGCCTATATAAATTTTGAACATCATTTATCAAAGCCTCTAAGTCTTCTGTTTTTTTAGGTCTTGTTGGTCCAAATATACTCATTGTTTTTTTTTATAAATATATATTTTTTAAATAGTTTCTAAAACACAACTTATAGGCAAACCGTGATTATCTATCGTGTTGCCATACTCATCTCTAACTTCTATTGTCAATTCAGAAATTGCACCATTCATAAGACAGTGATATTCAGGATAAAAATGTGTATATACAATATCTCCATACTGCTTATTTACTACAGGTACAACCCCTATAATAGTGCTTGGTGCACCATTGAAATAATTACTACTCGTATTAACTTGTTTCAAATGAACATATAGCTGTTTATAAGGAGCTAAATTAATTGGGTAATCTCCCATATTAGTACCTGTCAACCATTTTCTGTCCTTGAATCCCAGCATTTTTGAAAGACCGCTTGACATTCGTGTCTCTATTGACGTATCTAAAATGGCTGCACCAATTTGGACAATAATGTCCAGGGTAATATTTTCATTTAGCAATTTAAACATTTCTGTCAAGTCTTGAAAGTTATAGAGTCCACCTGCTAAATGTTTTATTTTATCTGGGTTTCTTGTCTTTATGGTTTCATGATTAATATTATACCAACCGATAGTGTATATAAAACTTTTTAATCCAACGCGCTTATCTCCATTTCTATTATCGATATATTGTTGTAAGCTAATAGAACCGTATATGTTTGAAATTGTATGAAACATTTTTTTTTTAATATATATATAAAAATACAAAATAAAAATGATTTCTAAAGAATTCAAATATAACCCAGATGCTCACTATTCAAATACTTTTAGCAAGAAAGTGATAGATATAATAAATCAAAACATAGTCATTACATCCAACGGTAAAGGCTTTAAAGCATCATTTCCCAATGTCTTTGAAAAATACAAACTCCCTTACGTTAAATCAGATGTTATAGTCCAACGCTGGGGAACAGATTGGATGTTATTTTGGCAAAATCAGTTGAATTTTGCTATTTGGTGTGCGACAACTGGATGTGGCATTGATTTCAACAACCATCTAAAAGCTGATGCCCTGGTTGGTTCGTTATTTCGATTTCATGTCTACTACCAAGTCAGAAGAATATTATTTGAGATGAGTGTAGCAATGCCGCAAGACTCAAATTGGAATGCGTTTAATAACACATATAACCGAAACGCATACGAGAGAATATGCAAGGAGTTTAACGTTGACTTATATTCAGACTGGAGACAGAAACAAAGCTATAATGATGGTCTAGGAACAATTTATAATTACTGGACACATATTGGTTATCACCCTTTGGTAAATACTGTATATGACAACAAAACGATGAGTTTCACAGTCTATGAGAGTGATAAAACATATCACATTGATTACATTGCACAAGGATCCGAGGCTGACAATAGCTGGTCTACTTTTATACTAGATTGTTCTGTGGGATTTACAAGAGCTGGAGTAGAAAGAATCAATGACAGCATAAGAACATACTGCTGGGCAATCCTTGGCTCACAATCACAAACAAGAACAGATATACTTGGAACTGGAACGGCATTTGATGCACAGAAACAATTTTTAGCAAATGTAGAGGACGCAATAAACAGCCCCATCAACTTGCCCAGTCAAATTTCAAGATATGAAAACACCCTAAAATATGCAAGAAGTAAAGTAAATTTTGTCTATGGAAGTGGATTGTACATGTCTCCGAGTGACATGGAATTAAGAATCGGAATAATACAAGACAACAATAATGAAATTGTAATAGCAACCGATGCACAAGCATTAGGATTGAATAATGATGTAAATTTAAAACCAGTGCCACCAAAAAATATTCAACCTTTTCAAGGCACCACAACAAAGAAATTTTTATCGGAACATTCTGATTTTGATAAATCAATACATAAAACTGTGGAGCATAACCCACCAGAAATACAAAAAATAGCGATTGAACACGAAGATAACAAAACAACCATAATTGTTGGTACTATAGTAATAGGTATTGCTGCATTACTTATCTACGAGATTTACTAAACCACTCTTTAGCTGCCACATACAACAACCCGGAAGCAAACACAAGCAAAGCCCATAGATTGTTACCAAGCCAATTAATAACATTACCTGTTGCAGATAAAAGCCATGATACTATTGCACCAATAACTCCTGGAAGTGCTGCAGCAGCTTTACCAGCTAGGTTGGCAAGAAGTTTACCAAGATTAAATAGTGTTTTTTTTATCCGGTCTTTTACATTTGATGGATCAGGCTTTGGAGTTGGAGTTGGAGCAGCACTTGATGTAGGAATAATGGCCTCAACTAATACCCCAATAATCATACCAAAGGCAGTCAAAATACTAACAATAGTAATACCTTGCTCTCTGAATAATGTTTTTATGCTCTCGCCCAATGTTGTGTCTTCTTTTAACACCTTATTTATAGTTTCTTTTATCCTGTTTATCTGACTGCGTAATGCTTCTTTGTTTTCACTCGCCGCTTCAAGTCGCGCACTTTTTTCATCTTCTAAGTTTTTTATTCTGTCACGTATGCGCTCTTGTTTAAACTCATCCTCCTGCCCGGGGGTGCTAACTTGTTCTAATTTTTGTTTTTCTTTTGTTATAGTAAGTTCTCCACGAAAGCTTTGCAATCTCTTATCTAAACCTCGTATCTCTCTCAGTGTTAGATTTTCCGGTTGAACAGCAGTTTTAGGATGAGTTTCATCTATTATATTACTCAAATCACTCTCAATTATATTTACAGCATCTACTGTATTTTGTACATCTTCAGTTGTTGAAAAAGCTTGCAATGGTTTATTTTCTGCAGCGATGGTATCTCTTGTTTTTGCCAAGGCTGCTATTTCTGCCCTGCCCCGAGCAAGTCTTTCACGTGGAACTAAATAATCATAAATTTTTAAATTACTTTTCATGAAGTCAGCACCATATTTTCGATTTAGAGTGTCCAGCACATAAAACTTGATTGGTTCTTCTGGATTATTTCCCCTATAATAGGTTAGTGGAACATCATCCGTCCCCAACCGAACTGCATATAACATTGTTCTACCGATTTCGTCCTCAGCCACTCTGAAATCATTTTTATAATCAATTCCGCTGATCTCAGCATTAACTTCTTGATCTACTAACCACTTTTTTTGTGTAAGCTGTTCTTTTGTTTTATCTTCCCCTTGAAGCTGATTAATATGATTATTTTCATTTACAATTTGTCTCTGGAATTCTGAGCCAGGTTGTATAAATTCTGGTTCGTCATCAACTAATTCACTTATCCAGACATCGACTTCTTCATCTGGATCGAACGTAGGATTGTCATATTCAAATCCTCCTTCAGCCATTGTTTTTATTTTATTTAATTTTAAAAAATATATTTAAAAAATAAAAACAATGTCAGCTTACGGAAACAAACTCAACCCTCATAGAAAACTAAGAGAGCCTCATGGTGCCAAAGGCATCCGCACAAGTGTAGTAATAACTAATAATCCATCAACAATAGACCAAAACCAGCAACTGCTTGTGAGATTTCCCAATCTAAGTACTAATGATGTGATAGTTCCACGTACTGCTCGTCTTGCCTTTGAAATAGAACTTAAAAGCAGAACAGACCCCAACGCTACTCTATACCAGAATTTGGGCAGAGCAATTTTGTAAAAAATGACAATAAGAATAAGTGGCAACGAAGTCATGTCAATAGATGACAGTGATATATATCATTGTTATGTAGATTTATGGAAAAGCCCTACCGAACGATTAAACACAGCTTACCAAGGTATTGGTAAAGCAAACATGCTAAAACATAGAGTTGGCGCGGGAGATAAATCCTCAGACATCGAAGATGAAGCGATAGCAGCAGCTTATGAAAATAGATTTTGTATTCCGCTGGACTTTGAAATGTTAGAAAGTAATATGCCATTTTATCAAGCGGGGCTTGGTGACAGGTTCGAATATGAATTAACGTTTAATGATTATAACAAAGTTATCAAAAGCACTGATGCTGATGCATCTTATGTAATAAAAATATCTGCTTGGAATTTGATATGGTTAGTGATGTTGAATTAGCCAGACAAATAAGACAGCAAATCAATGGTAAGATGTCATTTATGTATGATCGTATCTTGCGACATAGAAAAATAATAGCAAACAAATCTGAAACCCTTTGGAACATCAACATTAATACACCAGCACAGAGCATGAAAGGTATTTTAATGCTGTTTGAAGACCCAGAAAGAACAAGCACAGAAACCTATTACAACCCAAAGATTGAAAAAGTTGAAATGACAATAGAGGGAGTACCAAATCAGTTGTATAGTCAGGGCATGAAGGCATATCAACATTGGGATGAAATCAACAAATATTTTGCCTTAACATCAAAAAGAAACAGAGACAGAAATAGTAGCAAGGGACTTAAACTTTACCAATGTTTCTCTTGACACTTATTTGACAAAATCATATGCTTTGTGGCTTGACCTTAGAACATGTGATGACAATTTATTATACGGCAGTGGAAGAAGAATAGAAAACGGCAGTGAAGGCATAACGATACTAATAAATAAAAAAGCAGATGCAGATCAACCTTTAAATATTTATATATATATAATACAAGACGCGCAAATCAATTTTGAAGATGGAAGATTTTAAGAAGTACGATACTAAATATCCTAAATATCCACACAGTGCCATTATCTGCGGTCAGACAGGCTGCGGCAAAACAGAGTTTGTTCTTGACATACTTGAACAAGAGTATGTTGGAGTTTTTGAACATATAATTATATTGTGTCCAACCATAGCATAGAGTGGAACGAGGCTTATAAAAATAGATCCTGGATAGGTGATGTAAGACACCCGAGAGATAAAAAAAAAAATTGTCAATCCCGTTAGCAACGGCAAAGAAATGTTACAAGAACTGTTGCGTTTATTTTTCAAACAATATGCTGGCCAGCCCACATTATACATCATTGATGATTGCTCCGCCACAAAAGAATTAACAAAGAAAAAAGATATGTTATCAGAGTAGGCATTCTCTAGTCGTCACGCCAAACAATCAGTGTGGGTCATTTCACAGAGATATAATTCTGTATTAAAATATTTGCGGGAGCAAGCAAAATGGTTGTGTATGTTTTACACTAAGGACAGAGATAGTTATGAAAATTGTTTGAGAGAAAATGATGTTATTCCGACGTTGGAGGAGAGAACCAGAATAAGAAAAGCTTTAGCAAAGACTAAATATTCCAAGTTAATTTTGAGGACTGACCAACCAACTGGTTATTGGGTTGAATAATTACTTTTTTTCTAACTGTTGCTAATAGTAATACTAACAGCAAAGTAGCAATGTTAATAGCAATACTGACATGAAAATATAATGAAAATATCGAAAAATATAGTAATGCTTATAGCATTGCTCATAGCAAATTAGTAATGTTAATAGCAATGCTTGCAGCACATTAATAACGTTAATAAAAAATAGCAATGTTAATAACAATGCTATTAACAATACTAACAATTACTAGTTGCATGAATATCGCAGCTGGTTGTTTTGTGTTTTATATTTATTTCAAGATAAAAAATAAGATTACTAATATAAAAATGAATGCGGAAGAACTATTACAAGATATATCGGAAGGTTTTACGGAACGTGATGAATCAAAGCAACAAGAAACAAAAAAAGAAAGATTATCAGCCATAGTAGCTGGTGGCAGTAGTCGTCAATATTTGGGTCTCACGAATATAGATAGTATGCCCCCGGATGAAATTAACAAACTTTACTGCAGATATGAAGCAAGGCTTGGGGCAAGCATGACTAAGACTTTAGGTAATTCTTTTATTAACTTGTATGTGATGGGAGTATCAAAATATTTTAATGTAACCAATCCACCAAAGCTGATAGAAGATTTGGAGGAAGACCCATTTATTAATCATGCTTTGACAAGCGCTTGTTGTGAGTAATATTACAGGTATGGAATGTGCTTAGCACCATTTACAGCAATACTAACAACTGTTAGACATATTGATTTTAATAAAAATAAAAATATAGATAATATAAATGATGGAGAACCAAGAGAGTGAAGTTATACCTGTACACAAAGTAAAAACTCCAAAAAGAATAGAAGCTGGAAAAAAAGGAGCAGCGGCAAGAAAGGCAAAGCGTTTGGTAGAGCAAGATGCAAAGCAAGATGCTGCAAATCAAGATGCTGCAAATCAAGATGAAAATAAAATAACAAAAATAACAATAGATGAAGAGGAACCAGAAATCAAAATAAACGTATACAAAAATTATATTCCACCGTGTCTGGTTTTATTAGGCATTGCTGGGTTGGGTTTGTATATTTATAACAAGAAATCTGCTACCCAACCTGTGCAACCTGTGGCCCGTTTGATTGTTTTTGATAATTTATTTAAAAAAATAATATAAAAAATAATATATATTGACGGAAAACAAATTGTAAATATGGTGTATCACGCTGGAGTGGAAACACTTTTAACTGTTGGATATTCTGAGATTGGTAGAAAACTACTAAAAAGACCAGCCCCTAAAGTGGATTTTAATATGGTAGATGTTGGGATGCTGTCTGTGGATATAATGTTAGCAATGGCTACAAAGGATATGCTGATTAAGCAAGGTATTATTCCTGCGCATATTATGAAATAATTTAAAAAAAATATATATAAAAAATGGCAAGCGCAGTAGCAATGATGATAGGTGGCGCATTAACAAATGCATTGTTATTTAGCGGTTCAAATTATTTCTTTTCAAAAATGGGAAGTCATTCAGATGAGGAAAGACAAAGGTATGACAAAGCCGTAGAACAATTAAACGTAGCACAAGCGGCGTGGAATAAAAAAAGAACAGAGGGATTAGATTTTATTAATAAGCAACTGCAAAAAGAGCATCATGCAGAGCAGACTTTTGATGATGTAGACCAGGCTATGAAACAGTATTATTATACAACTGGCAAACATTTGCCTTTGGAACCGGAGCCCAAGTTGAGTGATTTTTATACACCATCTCCGCATCAACAGAATAGAGAAATTACGTTTATTGTGGTGGGCATGGCTGCAACTGGATTTGTGGCGTACAAATTGATTTCATAAAAAAAAAAAAAAGGTTAAAACTATAATTACTTTGGATTTTCTTTGGATTTGGAATGACTAAGTATGTTTACTTTGGAAAGACTAAGTCATATGCATGATACCTATTTTTTTTGTTGGTTTTACATGGTTACGTGGTCGCATATAATATGGTGGTTTAGCTGCACTCTTCTCTAATTTATTTTTGAGATGATCAGACGCCCATACTTCACCGTTGCCTAATAATGTTAATACCATGGATGGACCATATTCAGTATCTACTATTTTTGTATCTGTAATAGTGTATATTTTATCTATTTCCAAGTCTGTCCACTTCTTTGTGCTATATTGATTTTGCTCTTTGAGCAGTTCATCGAATCGTGCAGTTGTGATATCCATTTTTTTCTTTTATAGTTATATAAATTTTAATCTTTAGTAGAAAAAAAAATGGAAAAGATTTATTACAGCCCAAAAGGATTTTGGAAAGGTTACTCAGCAGTTAAAAAATTGTCAAAAGAGGCTGGTGTCAGTAAGAAACAGGCATTAGCATTTTTAAAAAAACAAGCTGTGTGGCAGATTTATTTACCTGCGCCAAAGAAAATAATTAGACCCAGGTTTGATGTTTCTGCTAAGAATGGAGTGCATCAAGCTGATTTGTTATTTCTGCCCCATGATACTTTTGGCTTTGGTCGTGGCCGCAAGACATATAAATATGCGTTGACTGTGGTTGATATTGCAAGTAGATACAAAGAAGCGGAGCCTCTGACTTCCAAGGATAGTAAAGAAGTTGCTAAAGCATTTGAAAAAATATACAGTCGGCATCTATAATATCCAAAATTATTACAAGTGGATCCGGGCAGGGAATTTATGGGTGCAGTATCGCAGTTGATGGCCAAACACAAAGTAAATATCAGACGAGGCAGAACAGAAATACACAGAGACCAAGCTATAGTGGAAAGATTTAACAGAACATTAGCTGAAAGATTGTTTGGCTATCAGAATGCTAAGGAAATAGATTCCCAAAAACGCAACAGAGAGTGGGTAAAGAGATTACCAGAAGTTGTCAAAGCAATAAATGTGGAGACAAAAAAGCCCCCTCCTGTTGAAACAAAAATATTAAAAGGTGATCCTATCTGTATAAATGCAAGTGTAAGATATTTATATCAACCCGGGGAACAAGAAGGTGGAAGACGCAGAGCAACTGATCCAATGTGGAGTGTAGATATTCACAAGATTAAAAGTTATATGGTGACCCAAGGCGTAAGAGTTTATTATTTGAAATTACCAGCGCCGCAGAGAGGATTTGTCAAAGAAGAATTACTTATTGTTCCTGCTGATACCCAAATTCATAAGTTTTTATAAAAAACATATGCATCCATTGTAATTCCATCTTCTCGAATGTATTTTTTTGAGTAAAATGGTGACAGCGTTACTTTGTTTACTGTTATGCCGTATATTTGATGCTTCATCGTGCGTATCATATTCATATCATGGGTGTATTTTTTCTTGTTAAACAATGCATCCTTGTAGTTTTCAAAGTTGATATGTTTTTTGATTACATATTTTTTTGTTCCTTTTGCTTTTTTGATAAGTTGTTCATCCGCTCTCAAAATAGAATATAGCTTGGGTCTTAATCCAACATACTCAGCTATAGCAACACCAGCACTACTTTTTTGTTTGTATCATCGTGCAGCGGATGGTTTTGCGGATAATCACTCAGATCATATTCATCTTTCATTTCAGCCATGTCTTTGTATGCATCATCTGTTTTAATTTTTACCAGCAAGCTGTCAGTGTCTGTGTATAATAAACTACATTTATCCCCGTATCTTTTCTTTAGAGTATTATAGTACCAATCATACATCATGTACTTTGATAAATCCAATACTGACATTCCAACATAGATTGGTTTGTTTAATGTTAATTTTGTTTTGTTTACATGTTTTGCTGACAATTCATCTGAAAATTTTATACGACTGTTAAAGTTGGGTATGGCTAGTATTTTTCTTATTTTTTTATTTTCGGAGCCGGAGCCGTCAGTTCTAACTAGTTTTATATCAGTCCGCTTGCGTAAATTTTCCATTGTTTTGCCAAACACAGAGTTGTTCATAAGTTTGTAAAAATCTTTTTCAAATTGTGATTTAGCTTTTTTCCTAAGTTCTGTGTTTAGATTTATGTATGATGCCATCCATGGTTTTTCATTAAATTCTAATACTCTGTGTACTTTCTTTAGTTTCATACCCAAAGATAAATACAGTTCCAGGGTTTTGTGATGTATCACATATTTTTCTTTGTCCATAAGATTTGGGACTAGTTGTTCTGTATTTATCATGCTATTATTTTCTAACAGATCTGTCTGGTATTTAGACAACCATTCTTTGTTTACTTTTAATTTTGGGTTACATGTAAAAGAAACCCTTTCGGCGCTTAACAAAAGCGACGTTGTTAATGTGTTCCTTGGTGCCAACAGTAACATGATTGAAACACTTCTCTCAGATGAAATAGACCGGTTTTATGGTACGATATTTAGGTGCATACATTGGGTGTGGTTAAAATATGTAACAGTGTAAACATAAATTAATTATATAATATGAATGCTTCAGCGCCAGTTCCTGGCACAGATTTGATTTTGCTTGATTTTGCATATATAACTGCCAACATGTATATACGTTCTTGTTTTGTAATTATTTTGTAATTGGTTATCTGTCATTGTTGTTTGTATACTATGTGAATCTCCTATATGGAGGAAATAAAGAATATTATTATTATTATTGTTTTCCTCGTCAGGGTTATAATCAGCTACATGTGGATTGTTTGCTTTGGAATGTCGTTTTGATACCATACTTATGCCACCTCGCATTCCTTTTTCTACAAACAAGTGCTGGTCAATGTCTGTCAAAAGTTCTAAATCTATTTTAGAATGTTTAGGTAAAGCATCCCAAGATAATCCAGGTGCTGTGTAGTAATGCAAGGGATCGAGTTTATATGCATTCATGCATGTTTTTCTAAAAGTTTGAAATACATCTGCTAACAAAGTTACATCAGTTAGCAGATATAAATCATGATAATCTCCTAGAGTTTTACAGTTAAACTCTTTCCATATTTTGTGAGCATATTCATAATCTTTGGGACCTATACTTTCATCTGAAAGACTACTGTAAAACTTTCCCAAGGGCGGTAATTGTGTTTCGTTGAATTTTTCCATGTTGTCCATATATTCGTATGGATAAACACCTTTTCGTAAAAGTAAATCTGTTTTTTCCTTAAATTGATTTTTGGTAATTTTAAAATCAGATTTGTCCGTTGCATCAACCAATTTTTCCAGAGATGAAGCCATAAATTGGAAACTTTCTAAAAATCTAAGTTGTCCAACACTAAATGAAATATACTTTTCAGCGTTGTTTGGGATGCATGTAATATTACCTGTCATTTTATGTATTTTTTGCATTATAAGATGACTATCATATCCTTTGAGGTTGTGAAATATAACAGGTATAGTTTTGTTTGGTTTTATTTTCAGCTTTAGGTTGCAGTTTTTATGTGCTGCACCTCTGTATTTTCCTGTAAAATGACAGTGGTCTCTTACTTTACCGTTTTCATCGCATTTCCTACCTATTTCCTTCTCGCATATCCAACAGTGTGTTGCTTTTTCGTAATCTTTTTCATTTTGTTGTGTCATGATTAATGGTTTTGGGTGATCAAATTTATTATTAATGGTGTTCTTCTCACATTCTATGTAATTTAAAAACACTTCAACAGCATCTTCACCTCTGTAAATAACAGGTTCTTTAACTTTGCCATCACATCTAACAACTGTGTATCCAAACCCGTAAGCTTTGTGTACATTTTGAATTTCAGATTTCTTTCCAAATTTGATTGATTGCGGTTTGATTATACTTTCAAAATCAGCATATATTGCATAAGGTACAGGCATCTGATTTTGATAATTTTTAAATTTTATGTAATTTTCACCTTTTTTCGGCATTTTTATTCTGCAAGAATTTTTGTTGATACCCTCACAGTCTTCTCTGTGTTTGGTAAGTAGTCCTTTTCCAGAAAAGCCATGAAGAAAACGATCGCAGAAGTAAGTTTGACCTTTATGTTTGTTTTGGTCATAAAGTAGTCTATTCAGATTTTTAATCCAGCAATAGTGATATTTTGTTATTTTTGTTGTTGGTTTGTCGGGATAATTATCAGGGTCATAGCTGTCATCTATGATTCCTTCTTCATTATTTGGATCATCTTCATTCTCATCTTTTTCAACCTCAATGTCATCAGATATTAAGAGCAGTTTAATTCGCTCAATATCTTTTGGTTGTTCCGATATTTTATATGGAAAAACAGTTACCTTTTTATTTTTTACCTTTTAATTTTCTACCTTTTAATTTTTTACCTTTTTATTTTTTACCTTTTTATTTTTTCTTATTGTATATCCGTAAACGTTGATAGCGAGGTTGTTTTGTTTTTCTACTTTGGAAATTTGAGAAATTGGAGTGGGAAAGTCAATGCCTTTTTTCTTTAAGAACTCTATACTAGGATACTTTGATAATCTATCAGAATTCTTTTTAGCTGGATTTAAAGCTGAATTTATTGCATGAAACAAACATTGATCATCGTCGTTTTTTACATTGATAATTGCTTTCTTGTCAGCTAATGCTTTAGGCAGAGGAATATATGAAGAACCTTTTAATGGTTCATACTTTGCAATATTCAAGTAAAACTTAACACAGTGATCCATCTCCAATCCTGAACCTCCACTTATATATCTTTCAAGGCTTTCTTGTATATATGCAGATGATTCGTCGTAAAACTCATTTATTTTTTCAGAGTTTAAGATTACCTTTTGCTCACTATATAAAACTGCCGTTTGGGCGTGGTTTTTGGTAGCACCATCGTCTTTATTTAAATCTATAGTAAGACCGAATTGAAAGTATAATCCTTGTTTTATTTTTGCAAACTCTGCTTTCTCTTTATGTATTTGTTTTGTGATAATGAATTTCCCATCATGAAATAGTTTTAAAGGGTCTTTGTATTCCTTACAAAATAGACAATGAATCTTTATTTGTTATATATTTAAAAAATGTTTTATTTAATATAAAAATAATTATATACAAAATAGACAATGGAAATCAATGTTTGTAAATTTCTTAAAATTGGATCACATAATCCATGTACAAATAAGCCTACAAAAGATTCTAATTATTGCAGTTTGCATAAATATAGATTAAAAACAAGTCATGCATTACCATGTATAATATGTAAAAAAGGTACTTCTGCAAAATATCAAGTGTGTGTTGGTTGCGGTGCAGCTTCAATTAGAAAAATGAACGATTATTGGAGGTTAAAGTCGTATAACGCTAAATGTCTCAGATTTAGACGTATTGAGGTTTAAATTATATTTTGATAACTTATAAAAAAAAAAAAAAAAAAAAAAAAAAATTAAACTTGCAATCTTCACTACCCCTATTTTAAAAAAGTTTTAATAAATCAAGTAAATCACCGCGGTGATTTATTATCTATGTATTTTGGGGTAGATACTTACTCAGGTTTGATTTTTTAAAATTTGAAAAACAAGTATTTTACTCTTGTACATACTTGTTTTCAAATTTTAAAAAATCAAACTCAAGCAAGTAGGTACCCATTTCATATTTATTTCTTGTACATACTTGTTTTCAGATTTTAAAAAATCAAACTCAAGCAAGTAGGTACCCATTTCATATTTATTTCTTGTACATACTTGTTTTCAGATTTTAAAAAATCAAACTCAAGCAAGTAGGTACCCATTTCATATTTATTTCTTGTACATACTTGTTTTCAGATTTTAAAAAATCAAACTCAAGCAAGTAGGTACCCATTTCATATTTATTTCTTGTACATACTTGTTTTCAGATTTTAAAAAATCAAACTTGAGTAAGTATCTACCATTTCATATCCCGAAGTATGTAAAAAAAATAATTGAGCCAGAACCCCCAAAATACATATATATCCTGTTCGACTGTTGTACCTTCTTTTTTTATTTTAAAAAAATATGTGATTTTAGAAACATACGATATGACATTAAAGTATTTGTTATACAGTTTCATCTCGCAAATAACTGCAACAATTCCGCAATTTTCTTTATATTGTACACAACTCTTTTTTTTTTAAATTAGAATTTGAATTCAGCTGATAATTTACAAATGATTTAAACTATGGATATAGCGATTATTTAACTACTGCGATAAATTATAGAGAAATCCTTCACTAGATGGTAGACGTGTTGTTCTTTTCACGGACATGCGTATGAGAGTGAGTGAAAAAATAATCCCCCCTATAATCGAACACAGCAGTTAAATAATATATTTATTACATTTTATTTTTTAATCAGTTTATGTATAATTTTAACCTAAATTATTCGCTTTATTGAACGTTTTAGCATGTTCGGTAACATTTCCTGTAATGAATGCATAGCATTAAATTGTTTAATTTCTGGTGGGAATTACTAAACCGTACTACAACTATCAGATATAGGAAGTTAAAGTACCGTCACTCTGACATCAAAGGTATTGTTTAACCACTCATAGGATATGTTGTCTGCTTTTTAATTTAGTCTTTTGGAATTTACTTGTGATACGCAGGCTTCATAACCGCTGCTCCCAACTAAATTCCTTTTTGTTTATTTCGCTCTTCGGGGCATACAATTTTATTAGATCCTGGGACCATGCGCCGCTGGATATAGGGGATGAAATAAAGATACAAATATTGCTATATCCACCGCCATATGCTTGCCATCTTCGGGATGGTTAAAATTCTGTACTGTTAATTTTTATGAATATTGAGTTTTGCTCAACCCGGGGCTAGAGGGCGTGAGCGGTAGCTATCGTATTTCATTAACGCTCATGAACAGTCTCAATCAAACATAGACTGCAATATTTCGTATGTGTCGTGCTCGGCCGTTTCCAAAGGTCCATTATCATACTCTTTTTAACTACGTACACCATGCTACACAAAATATAGAGTTTGTCTCAGATGAGCTATGCGGTGCTTAAATAAACCAACTCCCTAGGACCAGACTTTATTACTTATCAAAGGATGACGTAACACTTTATTGACGTCATAACTCAACGTCACAGTTAGTTATTTTTGTGTTCGGATTTTTTTATTAATATTTAGCGATTATGAATATTCTTTCACTGAGAAATCCCATTCTTTCATCCACAAAAATGTAATAAAAAATAACAATGGTCTATGAATAAAACTTTGACAGATTTCAAATCAAACAATTATAATTATAAAGAAGATTGTTTGATAACAAATTTATGAGATCAGTAATCCTGTGTTAAAGACTGAGTATGCTTACACAGTTATATTCTTTCAAATGAATCAGGCGGTCCCGTGTATCGGTCTATCCTCCGAGCACGTTAAAGAACCATAGGAATCTATTCGATAATAAGAGTAGGGCAGGTTCCCGGATTCCTATGTATTCTTCCCCTCTCTCTGGGGCGGCTCTAAGTAACCTATACTGTGTTGATGAGCCGTTAAACAACATTCAATTTAATTCTATTCAAATGAATCATGTGTTACACTATTTGAATATAATATACTAAAGGAGAAAAGAAACGTCTCGGGAATTTCCGATATGTAATGTTTATACTGCAAACTTAATTCCACGTAATATTCCAGAGAAATCCTAAGATGTTATGCAACAATAAAGGTTGTAGCTATTTAGAGAAATGACTAAACTGTGCTGCTGTTGACTTTTTGAAAACGGTACACTTTATAACACGAATTTCCTGAATGTTGAACTTCCGCTTTGAAAACCTGACCCATTTTAGTACTGTATTTAAATTAAAGAGATGGCACAACTTTTGAGCGCAAGAATCGGACTCGACGCAAACTCTCATTTTTTTTAATTCCAAATAAAAACAATTTTCCAAGCAGATTACTATATTTACTTACAGAAACGGGTAATTTTAAAGGTAATTTAACAGAAAATGTCTGAAAATCGCAATTCTTACCCATACATTTGTGTTGATAAGGCTTGCAAAAAAATGAGATTTTGAGTTTGAGTCTGATACTTGTTCTCTAAAAGATTTGATGAATTTAGGCCCTGCCTGAGCGATTATGAATATTCTTTCACTGAGAAATCCCATTCTTTCATCCACAAAAATGTAATAAAAAATAACAATGGTCTATGAATAAAACTTTGACAGATTTCAAATCAAACAATTATAATTATAAAGAAGATTGTTTGATAACAAATTTATGAGATCAGTATTCTATCACTAATGAAACTTTCAATCCATACTATTTGGTATGTTAGGTGTTGTTTTAGTTGTTGTTTTCGAATGGAAACGTCTTCTGTAACCATGTACCACTCGACTAAGATCGGCACATTATACATACAATATATAGCGAAAATTGTCGAGTGGCGTTTCATTTTTACATTAGTATATATGATCAAAAGATAGAACAAGGGAGGTTTAACTGATTCATCTAAAATTTGTTTGTAACACCTTTGATTTCGCTGTTTATTTCAAAACATATTCCTTTAGTTGTAAGAGAAATTATTCGGTGATAATAAATGGTTTATATTAATAAACATATATATGTGTGTTGTAGACGCAAACGTTGAACAGAAAGTGTAGCAGTCAAAGAATGAAGCTTTCCTACACCACACATTTTAAACAAACCCACTTTTAAAAGTAAAGTGTGAGATATCAGACACCTAAAAATATTGACAAAATAGGAACCGCCTTGCAGAGGTCAGTGGCAATTTTGTAAATGTTTTTTTTTAAAACAATACCGAAAACTCATTTGTTTGTGGTTCATCCTAATTCAATTTTATTTAACTTATAGAACACACATATATCAAAACAATAATCGTGGCATAACCTCGGCATTCCTGTAAACATGCTTCATTTCGAAATGCTCCATGAAATAGTGCAGTAATCCATTTTAGTTAAATGTCATCAAATACGGAATCGGAACTGAAGAAACGACGTAAAGGTTCTGTTATTTTCTTGGAAATATGTATGTTGAGTAATATTTTTCAAATTATTTAGTGGTTCCTTGCTATATTTGGTCACTAAATAGTTTACCATATGCATTGAAACGTTTATAGAATAATAACACGTGTCAATGTCATATGCAGTAAAGAAAATCATACATTGAACAGAACACCTTTCACAAACACTGGATCCAGAAAGAATCCTAAATGATAGACTAATTTGTTGAAATACAGTGTGGAACATTATTATTTACAGTGCTATCAAGAAAAGAAAAAACAAATCTTAGCTAGCGTGTATACTAGCTAAAATATACACTCGAGCGCTTTCGGCTTTACGCCTTCTTCTGGAGTACAAAGACATGTTACATTTTCAAGAAAGTCATCTAAACAACGATTGCAAAGAAAACAAATCCAGAAAAAAATGTACAAATGATCATAAAGATATGATTAATATGCTCTGATATTGGAAGAGAATATATAAATTAAAATATAATATAATAAATAAATATATATATATATATATATATATATCTAGATATCGATTATTCTCTAATGTATAACTAAAAAAGGTGCTGCATATTTTCTTTTGGAAATATGTATCTGGCAATACAAACAATGTATTTGTGAATGGGCGCGCCTAATTTAACAAAATAGTGTAGATTGTAGTGGAAGTTAGCCAGCTTATAACAGACAGGTGGTGCTCATCGTTTCAGGACATTGCAAATTAATATCGACCAAGAAACATCGATGGCCACAGGCCAAAGGTGATTAGTTTCGTAGTAGTTGTATTATTCTTGTTAAATAAATAATGAATACTGATTCGAGAAAGAATGTGTGCAGTTTAATTTGCATTATTGAATGGTATTTTACGTCATTTGTAGTACATGTTAGGCCATATAAGACGACTGATTGTTTTTGTGGTAGAGGCAGATCAATCCATTTTTCCTGGGTATAACCAATACTGTATACCTTCTGCCATTGAATCGACATTTTCTCATTTGACAAGTCGAGCTGAAAGTGGGATTCGAACCCACAGCGCCTTTAATATACCGGACACGGAGGCGCGTCGTATTTGCATAATCAACCAGCATTACGGATAATATATTGCTGTAAACATCTATGTCATAAATGTTTTCAAACAGTATAGATTATGTTTATAAGAGGAAGTTAAACGTTTGACTTTCATGAGCAATTCAGTGCAACATCTATTAACACTATAATGTTATTTTGTGTTCCCATTATACGCCATGCAATTTGCAATTTTGTTTTTGTTTTCTTCTGACATTTAGTAACACACACTCTGTTAGGAAATCAACATTTTATACATCAGGTATAGACAACTTTATTACTGCTTACAACTAAATCTGCCATTACAACTTTTGAATATTTCCAAAAATAAATGTGCACATTTTTTCTTTTGATTCAGTATATTATAATTAATATTATTAAATATAGAATTTCAGAAAAACACAAATGGACTTACGGTTCGAGTTGCTGTACCACGTCTGAGACAATATTTACCTCGAATATGTAACTTAGACCGTTTGAAAACACACTACCTGAT
Organism: Cyrtodaria siliqua; assembly: GCA_037043455.1. Classification (NCBI taxonomy): domain Eukaryota; kingdom Metazoa; phylum Mollusca; class Bivalvia; order Adapedonta; family Hiatellidae; genus Cyrtodaria; species Cyrtodaria siliqua. Next base: position 42,708 of record JAWPHD010012573.1, read on the forward strand.
TATTAGTTAACGCCAAAAAAAACTTATCGACACAAGTCACGGCGTATCTTATAAAAATCACATACCTTAAATTTAAGTCAGGTCAACTGGTGTGGATTTAACGATACACTGCTCAATTAATTACGGTGGTTGGCATTTACTGATTTCAAATTCTGTATTCTTGCTTTATAGCACGGACATTATGTATTTTTATTTTTCTATTGCACGTATAGTGTGTTGTCTTTATGCTTTACGGATAATTGATAATTTCTTAATCCAATGCTGTGTGTGTTTAATGTGCAAGCATATTAAAGCATACTTTTATGTATTTAATGTGCAAGCATATTAAAGCATACTATTATGTATTTAATGTGCAAGCATATTAAAGCGTACTATTATGTATTTAATGTGCAAGCATATTAAAGCGTACTTTTATGTATTTAATATGCAAGCATATTAAAGCATACTTTTATGTATTTAATGTGCAAGCATATTAAAGCATACTATTATGTATTTAATGTGCAAGCATATTAAAGCATACTATTATGTATTTAATGTGCAAGCATATTAAAGCGTACTATTATGTATTTAATGTGCAAGCATATTAAAGCATACTTTTATGTATTTAATGTGCAAGCATATTAAAGCATATTTTATGTATTTAATGTGCAAGCATATTAAAGCGTACTATTATGTATTTAATGTGCAAGCATATTAAAGCGTACTTTTATGTATTTAATATGCAAGCATATTAAAGCATACTTTTATGTATTTAATGTGCAAGCATATTAAAGCATACTATTATGTATTTAATGTGCAAGCATATTAAAGCGTACTATTATGTATTTAATGTGCAAGCATATTAAAGCATACTTTTATGTATTTAATGTGCAAGCATATTAAAGCATACTTTTATGTATTTAATGTGCAAGCATATTAAAGCGTACTATTATGTATTTAATGTGCAAGCATATTAAAGCATACTTTTATGTATTTAATGTGCAAGCATATTAAAGCGTACTATTATGTATTTAATGTGCAAGCATATTAAAGCATACTATTATGTATTTAATGTGCAAGCATATTAAGAGTACTATTATGTATTTAATGTGCAAGCATATTAAAGCATACTATTATGTATTTAATGTGCAAGCATATTAAAGCATACTATTATGTATTTAATGTGCAAGCATATTAAAGCATACTATTATGTATTTAATGTGCAAGCATATTAAAGCATACTATTATGTATTTAATGTGCAAGCATATTAAAGCATACTATTATGTATTTAATGTGCAAGCATATTAAAGCGTACTATTATGTATTTAATGTGCAAGCATATTAAAGCATACTTTTATGTATTTAATGTGCAAGCATATTAAAGCATACTTTTATGTATTTAATGTGCAAGCATATTAAAGCATACTATTATGTATTTAATGTGCAAGCATATTAAAGCGTACTATTATGTATTTAATGTGCAAGCTATTAAAGCGTACTATTATGTATTTAATGTGCAAGCATATTAAAGCATACTTTTATGTATTTAATATGCAAGCATATTAAAGCATACTACTATGTATTTAATGTGCAAGCATATTAAAGCGTACTTTTATGTATTTAATGTGCAAGCATATTAAAGCGTACTATTATGTATTTAATGTGCAAGCATATTAAAGCATACTTTTATGTATTTAATGTGCAAGCATATTAAAGCATACTTTTATGTATTTAATGTGCAAGCATATTAAAGCATACTATTATGTATTTAATGTGCAAGCATATTAAAGCGTACTATTATGTATTTAATGTGCAAGCGTATTAAAGCATACTTTTATGTATTTAATGTGCAAGCATATTAAAGCGTACTATTATGTATTTAATATGCAAGCATATTAAAGCGTACTATTATGTATTTAATGTGCAAGCATATTAAAGCATACTATTATGTATATGTATTTAATGTGCAAGCATATTAAAGCATACTTTTATTGTATTTAATGTGCAAGCATATTAAAGCATACTATTATGTATTTAATGTGCAAGCATATTAAAGCATACTATTATGTATTTAATGTGCAAGCATATTAAAGCATACTTTTATGTATTTAATGTGCAAGCATATTAAAGCATACTATTATGTATTTAATGTGCAAGCATATTAAAGCATACTATTATGTATTTAATGTGCAAGCATATTAAAGCATACTATTATGTATATGTATTTAATGTGCAAGCATATTAAAGCATACTATTATGTATTTAATGTGCAAGCATATTAAAGCGTACTTTTATGTATTTAATGTGCAAGCATATTAAAGCATACTATTATGTATTTAATGTGCAAGCATATTAAAGCATACTATTATGTATATGTATTTAATGTGCAAGCATATTAAAGCATACTATTATGTATTTAATGTGCAAGCATATTAAAGCGTACTTTTATGTATTTAATGTGCAAGCATATTAAGGCATACTATTATGTATTTAATGTGCAAGCATATTAAAGCGTACTTTATGTATTTAATGTGCAAGCATATTAAAGCGTACTTTTATGTATTTAATGTGCAAGCATATTAAAGCGTACTATTATGTATTTAATGTGCAAGCATATTAAAGCGTACTTTTATGTATTTAATGTGCAAGCATATTAAAGCATACTTTTATGTATTTAATGTGCAAGCATATTAAAGCGTACTATTATGTATTTAATGTGCAAGCATATTAAAGCATACTATTATGTATTTAATGTGCAAGCATATTAAAGCATACTACTATGTATTTAATGTGCAAGCATATTAAAGCGTAATATTATGTATTTAATGTGCAAGCATATTAAAGCATACTATTATGTATTTAATGTGCAAGCATATTAAAGCATACTATTATGTATTTAATGTGCAAGCATATTAAAGCATACTATTATGTATATGTATTTAATGTGCAAGCATATTAAAGCATACTATTATGTATTTAATGTGCAAGCATATTAAAGCGTACTTTTATGTATTTAATGTGCAAGCATATTAAAGCATACTATTATGTATTAAATGTGCAAGCATATTAAAGCATACTATTATGTATATGTATTTAATGTGCAAGCATATTAAAGCATACTATTATGTATTTAATGTGCAAGCATATTAAAGCGTACTTTTATGTATTTAATGTGCAAGCATATTAAAGCATACTATTATGTATTTAATGTGCAAGCATATTAAAGCATACTTTTATGTATTTAATGTGCAAGCATATTAAAGCATACTTTTATGTATTTAATGTGCAAGCATATTAAAGCGTACTATTATGTATTTAATGTGCAAGCATATTAAAGCGTACTATTATGTATTTAATGTGCAAGCATATTAAAGCGTACTTTTATGTATTTAATGTGCAAGCATATTAAAGCGTACTATTATGTATTTAATGTGCAAGCATATTGAAGCGTACTATTATGTATTTAATGTGCAAGCATATTAAAGCATACTATTATGTATTTAATGTGCAAGCATATTAAAGCGTACTATTATGTATTTAATGTGCAAGCATATTAAAGCATACTACTATGTATTTAATGTGCAAGCATATTAAAGCGTACTATTATGTATTTAATGTGCAAGCATATTAAAGCGTACTTTTATGTATTTAATGTGCAAGCATATTAAAGCGTACTATTATGTATTTAATGTGCAAGCATATTAAAGCATATTAAAGCGTACTATTATGTATTTAATGTGCAAGCATATTAAAGCATACTATTATGTATTTAATGTGCAAGCATATTAAAGCATACTATTATGTATTTAATGTGCAAGCATATTAAAGCATATTAAAGCGTACTATTATGTATTTAATGTGCAAGCATATTAAAGCATACTATTATGTATTTAATGTGCAAGCATATTAAAGCGTACTTTTATGTATTTAATGTGCAAGCATATTAAAGCATACTATTATGTATTTAATGTGCAAGCATATTAAAGCATACTATTATGTATTTAATGTGCAAGCATATTAAAGCATACTATTATGTATATGTATTTAATGTGCAAGCATATTAAAGCATACTATTATGTATTTAATGTGCAAGCATATTAAAGCGTACTTTTATGTATTTAATGTGCAAGCATATTAAAGCATACTATTATGTATTTAATGTGCAAGCATATTAAAGCATACTATTATGTATATGTATTTAATGTGCAAGCATATTAAAGCATACTATTATGTATTTAATGTGCAAGCATATTAAAGCGTACTTTTATGTATTTAATGTGCAAGCATATTAAAGCATACTATTATGTATTTAATGTGCAAGCATATTAAAGCATATTAAAGCGTACTTTTATGTATTTAATGTGCAAGCATATTAAAGCGTACTATTATGTATTTAATGTGAAGCATATTGAAGCGTACTATTATGTATTTAATGTGCAAGCATATTAAAGCATACTATTATGTATTTAATGTGCAAGCATATTAAAGCGTACTATTATGTATTTAATGTGCAAGCATATTAAAGCATACTACTATGTATTTAATGTGCAAGCATATTAAAGCGTACTATTATGTATTTAATGTGCAAGCATATTAAAGCGTACTTTTATGTATTTAATGTGCAAGCATATTAAAGCATACTATTATGTATTTAATGTGCAAGCATATTAAAGCATACTATTATGTATATGTATTTAATGTGCAAGCATATTAAAGCATATTAAAGCGTACTATTATGTATTTAATGTGCAAGCATATTAAAGCATACTATTATGTATTTAATGTGCAAGCATATTAAAGCGTACTTTTATGTATTTAATGTGCAAGCATATTAAAGCATACTACTATGTATTTAATGTGCAAGCATATTAAAGCGTACTATTATGTATTTAATGTGCAAGCATATTAAAGCGTACTTTTATGTATTTAATGTGCAAGCATATTAAAGCATACTATTATGTATTTAATGTGCAAGCATATTAAAGCATACTATTATGTATATGTATTTAATGTGCAAGCATATTAAAGCATACTATTATGTATTTAATGTGCAAGCATATTAAAGCGTACTTTTATGTATTTAATGTGCAAGCATATTAAAGCATACTATTATGTATTTAATGTGCAAGCATATTAAAGCATATTAAAGCGTACTATTATGTATTTAATGTGCAAGCATATTAAAGCGTACTATTATGTATTTAATGTGCAAGCATATTAAAGCATACTATTATGTATATGTATTTAATGTGCAAGCATATTAAAGCATACTATTATGTATTTAATGTGCAAGCATATTAAAGCATACTATTATGTATTTAATGTGCAAGCATATTAAAGCATACTATTATGTATATGTATTTAATGTGCAAGCATATTAAAGCATACTATTATGTATTTAATGTGCAAGCATATTAAAGCATACTATTATGTATATGTATTTAATGTGCAAGCATATTAAAGCATACTATTATGTATTTAATGTGCAAGCATATTAAAGCATACTATTATGTATTTAATGTGCAAGCATATTAAAGCATACTATTATGTATATGTATTTAATGTGCAAGCATATTAAAGCATACTATTATGTATTTAATGTGCAAGCATATTAAAGCATACTATTATGTATTTAATGTGCAAGCATATTAAAGCATACTATTATGTATTTAATGTGCAAGCATATTAAAGCATACTATTATGTATATGTATTTAATGTGCAAGCATATTAAAGCGTACTATTATGTATTTAATGTGCAAGCATATTAAAGCGTACTATTATGTATTTAATGTGCAAGCATACTAAAGCGTACTATTATGTATTTAATGTGCAAGCATATTAAAGCGTACTATTATGTATTTAATGTGCAAGCATATTAAAGCGTACTATTATGTATTTAATGTGCAAGCATATTAAAGCATACTATTATGTATATGAATTTAATGTGCAAGCATATTAAAGCGTACTATTATGTATGTCACAGGATGACCTTAGTGGTTGGGCTAACTCAGGAAAGAATCAATGACGGTGAATGCATTTACATAAGTTTAATGCAACTTTTAAAATATGTTTAATATATATACAATTATCTAAAAAAACAAGCGAATACACAAATGAACTATGAAAAGAATGTTCTCCTGAACGTTTAAGACGTTCTTAGTATTGTTATAAATACTGAATGTCTAAGACACTAAAGTGTTGTTAAAGCTATAACAATGTTGATCTAGCGCGATAACTGTGATGCGCGAGAGCTCATGAAGATGATGATGCGCGAATTCAATGGATGATTGTCATCAAATGCCTTCTGTAAGGGTTGATGACGCGATGCAATGATAGTTAATCTCCACTGAGATTGTGAATGATATTCCTCCAGTGAGGACTGGTAACGGGCCCACCTTGTGTCCCGGGGGTTGTCGTTAGTAAAACCTGGCTGCGCAGGTACGGGGACCGTCTCCACCGCTTGTAACGTTAGTCGTGGAAGCTTAGCTCCACTCCTGGATATCCAAACCTAGATGGCTTACTCCAACCCTGGATGGCTTATATCCTGGATGGCTTATATCCAACCCTGGATGGCTTATATCCAACCCTGGATGGCTTAGGCTGTAATTATACATACGTTTTAGATGTCGGTTGACAAACATAACAATCTTGCATAATTATCATTACCCAAACAAATCATTATTCAATCAATATATGTAAGCTGTACTAATGATTAGTAGCAATGTATACATATTCTACAACGCCATGTATACGCTATGTACGTCGCTGTTAATCAATGCCCCTAATACATGTAATATAAACATGATCAAATAACTCATATATTACACTCACTGAGTTATGTTTGCACGCAATGTTAACAATCGTGTATTACAATCACTGAGTTATACGCCAACGTTAACTAATGCACCTATTATCCACTGTTATCAAATTAATATTGTTTTACAATTAATGATCAATTACAATAATTACATCTAATAAAGTAACTTCAAACTCATATGCTAGTCTAAAGTTATGTTTGAGAAACATCAATGCTAACCGGATGTCGTAACCGTCAAACAAGATGGCGCCGCCCACTGAATACAAATATACGATAAAAGTTTAATAAAACTACTAACCACATGTTGCCTGTGAAATTTGCCGTCCAATCTCTGTTCCTACAAAGTACTATCGATGATCCCGGCGATAGCTAGAAGACAATGGGTTTTATAGCAAACATTACGCCCAAATCATTATTTCCCCCGTTCAGTCCGTGACAAACGTGGCTAAATCTACAGTATTGAATCAACACGAGAGGCCCCTTATACAATTTTGCCGTTTAAGGAAAATATACCTATCCGTTTACATGCATTAGCACAAAACTAAACTTATGACACGGCCTCTCTGGCGGCCACTTAAAATGTGCACGCTTTTACGTGTTACATGAATAGATCATGAATATTGTGAAATTGTTTCACCTCGAACAATAGATTTTGGGTGTAACCGATACAAGAGCTATATACGACCAGTACGCTCTACCCGTGACATTTTGTGACAACATCTCCCCACTTAAAGAAAGTGCTACACTTTTAAAATTCAACAAAATGATAATTAATATTTACACGTTAAGAAACTATTAATTCTTCTGAGCAAATGAGCGACAAAACGTAGAAGCTGATCGCTCAATCGCTTGAGTATGTTAACTATTACTACTGAGGGATGCAACCTTCAGCCAGTACAACGACCGTCTTCCGGAAAACATCCACTGCAGTTATAACCTGACTATAATATGTAATTACAATTTCAACACTATTCTACAATTGTACACTACCCTGTCGTAACATATACTATTATTGTACAATACACTGCAATACACTATTGTATTAAACCGGTCATTATGTGCGGCGACTTAAATAGTCTGCCCCAATATTGTCCTTTCCACGGATTGCTTTAATTTTCATCCGGTAAGGCTGCAGAGTCAGTGCCCACCTCATTAACCTACTGTTAGCTACCTTAGCTTTATTCATATAAGCTAACGGTTGGTGGTCAGTCTCCAAGACAAATTCCTTACCAAAAACATATCGGTGGAATTTACTGACACCCCACACTACTGCAAGACACTCCCTTTCGATAACAGAGTAGTTACATTCCCGGGGTAATAGTTTCCGACTTGCGTAAGCCACGGGGAGACTACACCCATCTTGCTCTTGCAGTAGGACTGCACCCACCCCGATATCGGAGGCATCCGTTCTGAGGATAAACTCCTGGTCAAGTTCAGGTAATTTTAGTATTGGGGTTTTGACCAGACTCCCCTTTAAAGAGACAAAAGCTCGCTCCTGGCTTTCCCCCCAAGTTATCCTATTGGGTTGACCTTTCTTTGTCAAGTCTGACAAAGGTGCAGCTATAGCCGAAAAGTTTGGAATAAACTTCCTGTAAAAACCCGCCAACCCTAAAAATGACCTAACTTGTTTCTTTGTCTCGGGTCTTGGTGCTTCCTGAATTGCCTTAACCTTGTCGGGGTTTGGTTTCAATTTCTGGTCCCTCCCGACAACATGACCCAGACACTCTATATCTGCGTAACCTATGTGACACTTGCTAGGTTTTGCAGTCAGTTTAAACCGGCGTAGCCGTTCCAACAGATTACGTAGAGCCTTAATATGGTCTTCAAATGTTGTTGTAAACACCAGGATGTCATCTACAAAACTGTCTGTGTTGGACAAATCCTTCAGGACTTTCCTCATTAACCTACAGAATGTTGCTGGGGCGTTTACGAGACCAAAGGGCATGACCTTGAACTTAAACAGTCCTTGCGAAGTTTCGAAGGAGGTCATCTCTTTAGCTCGGTCTGTAAGTGGGACTTGCCAATAACCTTTACTGAGGTCTAACTTGGAGAAATACGAATATCCCGCAAGTTTAGAGAATACCTCCTCAATATTAGGCATTGGCTCTGCATCAAAGATGGTACGTTTATTAAGCTGCCTAAAATCGATACAGAATCGAATTGACCCATCTTTCTTCTTAATAAGTACGACTGGGGATGAAAATGGGGCGTTTGAAGGTTCGATGACACCCAATTTCAACATGTCTTTCACCTCCTCATCAACAATTGATCGGGAGTGAAATGGAATGGGATACCCCTTAATTCTTATTGGTTCCCCTGATGTGAGTACAATATCATGTTGCACTCCATCTGTCTGCCCCGGGTTTTCGGACAAGACATCACTGAACTCCGAGAGTAAACTACCCATCTCTCGTTGCTGCTCTACACTAAGCATGCCCGATATGTCTACATCGGCTGCTGTCTCCTTACCTACACTAATGGGAAAATACATGGGACTAGTGTCCTCACTACTGTCTTCCTCACTATCCTCAATAACTGCAACATTAACTACGGTTAACACCCCTTGTTGCACATTATCGGTTCTACTTATATACTCTTTCAGCATATTCGCATGAAAGGTCTTTAACTTTCCGTTTATCTCGATACGGTAATCCATAGTGTTCACTATCCCTCTAACGTAAAACGGACCTTTCCATTGTAATAACAACTTGTTATTGTCGGTCGGGAGTAACAGTAACACCTGGTCATCTATCTTAAACTTCCTAGCTCTAGCTTTCTGGTCATAGTACCGTTTATACTTGGTACTTGCCTTAACTAACTGACTTTGAGCTATCTTACAAGTCTCCTCTAGTTTCTCCTTCAGATCTAAAACATACTGATATGTAGTCTTAACCTCATCACTATCTACTTCACCTGCCCACATCTCTCTAAGAATCCTCATGGGACCTCTAACTGACCTACCGTACAATAACTCAAACGGAGAAAATCCTAAACTCTCTTGTGGAACCTCTCTAAATGCAAACAATAAAGCATTGAGATACTTGTCCCAATCTTTGGGTCTCTCGGTACACATACGCCGTAACATTTGCTTTAACGTCCCGTTAAATCGTTCGACTAACCCGTTACACATAGGGTGATATGGTGTTGTCATGATTTGACGCAAAGACAATAACCTGCTTACTTCAGCCATAAGTTCTGACGTAAACTGTGACCCACAATCAGTCAGCATTTCCTCTGGTACACCTAGCCTACTGAACATATCAACTAATGCCTCAGCTACTCTCTCAGTTTCAATTGAGGGCAATGCTACTGCCTCCGGATACCTAGTTGCATAGTCTACCATGGTTAAAATGTACCTATTTTTCCTATCCGACACTGGAAAAATTGGTCCAACTATGTCTACGGCTACCCGCTTAAATGGTGTATCTATCAGTGGCATCTGACCTAAATGTACTTTGGTCACTCGACCTTTTGGTACTGTCCTTTGGCATACATCGCAGGACCTACAATACCTAGTTACATCTCCACTAACGCCTGGCCAATAAAATTCTGCCAATACTCTATCTGACGTTTTCTTTACGCCTAAATGACCTCCCATAATCGACTCATGAGCTACCTTAAGCACTGTCGTTCTATACTGGGTAGGTACCACTAATTGGTGAAACTGTCTACTACCACTATCTTCAAATTCTCTGTACAATAACCTATTCTTATGTACAAACTTACAACTACCGGACCCTTTACACTTCTTCACTACACCATCCTTGGCCTTCACCTTACAAGGACCTAATGACTCGTCTTGAGTTTGTGCTTCTATAAACTCCGCTTTAGATATGTCACCTACGGCTGCAGGAACCTTTAATTTTCTATAAGCCTGAGCTTGCTTCTGAACCTGCGCTCTAGTCTCTACGGCATTACTTATGCTACTTCTAAAATCGGACATTACCGGAAGTGCTGAACCATCTATGTTCCCTATCGTTAAATCATACATCGGGTCATCCATACATAGTGCCTCTGTAGTCCCTTTAAAGAAAGGTGTATCTACATCTATTCTCGCTATTGGCACGTGCTCTACCGACTTATTTAGCAACATACACGGTGACTGTTTACCTACCAACTGGTCATCCGTAACTAAACTACGCCTAACTACCACACCTGTACAACCTGTATCCCTCATTACAATTACGTCCGTGCCATTCACTCTACCATCTGCCGTTGGAAGATTTGCATACGGAAAGAGACATGTTCCGATCTTCGTCATTACACCATCCGCTTTTACACAACAGCTACTACTCTCGGTTTTAATAACCGGACTATTACTACCTCTGCCTCTACCTCTACCTCGGTTTTGACCACCTCTACCTCTACCGAAATTCCATGGGTTGTTAAAACCTTGGTTCGGACTACCTACATGGTTGTCCCCTCTACTATTGTCACTAAAATTGTCTACGACAGCGGACACTTTCACCGCTTTCCTACACTCATGTGAAGCATGATTTCCATTACAGTGACGACAACGAATAAAAGGTCTACCTATGTTACCACTATTGCTACCTCCTCTAGAACCCATCGAACTACCTCCACCTCTATAGTTTCCACTCTGGCCTTTCTGTTTATGATCGTCCCCTTGCCTATCTCTAAAAGTTCTGTCTTTCGACACTACATTATGAGCTCCGCCTCTAGCCTCGGCAAACTGATCTGCTTGTGTTGCCATTTCTCCTACACTAGCTAATTTTCTTTCTTTCAGAAATAAGAACAGATCTCTACTACAAACATTGAATAGCTGGTCCCGCAACAAGAAATCTATGAGGCCCTGATAAGTCTGCGCTACTTTCCCTAACTCTAACCACCTATCTAAGTAATTTCTAGATCTACTAATAAACTGAATAAATGACTCGCCTTTCTCAGGCAGACAAGCTCTAAACCGCTTTCTAAAACCTTCTTCAGTTAACTCAAATCTCTTTAAAAGAGCATCCTTTAACTTGTCATAGTCAAGAGCATCTACACTAGGTAATCTAGAAAATACATCTAAGGCCTTGCCTCTCAATAACGCACTTAAATGAACTGCCCACTTATCTTTGGTCCATTCCTGTAACTCAGCATAACGCTCAAACCGTAACAAGTAACTGTCCATGTTATCTTTGTCAGCATCAAAGTATGGTAACTTCGAACCTTTTACCTTCCCAGAATAACTATCTTTCCCTTCAGTTTTACTTTCCTTACTATGTGTCTTAGCTGCTTCCAACTCTAAAGCTAACTTATGATCAAACTCTTTTTGCTCCCTTTCCATTATCATCTTAGCCTTAGCTAGTCTACCATCTGTTTCGAACCTCTCATGTTCTAACTCTTGCTTCTCCCTTACTATTCTGCTTTCATCATCTCGCGTCTCTTTAGCTAACCTGCCTTCTAATTCTAGCTTCTCTGTGGCTAGTCTACTTTCTTCATCTCGCTTCTCTTTAGCTAACCTACTTTCAAATTCTAGCCTATCTTTCTCTAATTCTCTTTCCTTAAGTCTAAATTCCCTTTCCCTAGCCTGTTCGTCTTTAACAAAGGTTCTAAGCTCCTCTCCAGCATACCCTAACTCCTTACCCATTTCCGTAAGATCCTTTATGGACGTCATGGTTATAGACATTGTGAACTACACACTACAATAATTACAATACACACGTCACTAATAATTCTACTCAACTAACTACTAATGGTAAGTCACTGTGTCCTCAGTAAATACCTGGGCATCATCATAGGACAAGTTACATACACATTTGTACTAGCGCTAACTACTAACGATTATGTGTAGATAGTATCTAGCTTCCACAAAACATATGCACTACATAAAATATCTTAATTTGATATTGGACATAACCTTAAACAATCATAGAAATGTGCATAACATGTACATGTATATTTACTTCTCCCATCAATATAAGTATACTCGAGTGTCACAACATGAGTAGAACGTCTTGTTCGCCAACCTAATTGGATACTATGTGTATATCAAGGGAGGTAAAACAAACACCCAAATTATTGAGCAAAAGTGCCTCAGACCCACTCGTGTAGACCACTGCGACCTCGCGCCAAGGAAAGAACGGACAAAACAACAGTTTGGACTCACCCTACCCTTGTCGTGTCTTGACTTGTCTTCCAAGCTGTGGCCGTGATCGTCGACAGTCGCCTTGATGGATCAGAGGGTGGTACACAATTCTAAAATAATAAGTAGAGATTTAGTATATCATAATAAAGATCACTTATTGATTCTTTCCCTCCGTAGTCGCCCAAAATCCCACTACTCTGAAAACCAGTTGTCACAGGATGACCTTAGTGGTTGGGCTAACTCAGGAAAGAATCAATGACGGTGAATGCATTTACATAAGTTTAATGCAACTTTTAAAATATGTTTAATATATATACAATTATCTAAAAAAACAAGCGAATACACAAATGAACTATGAAAAGAATGTTCTCCTGAACGTTTAAGACGTTCTTAGTATTGTTATAAATACTGAATGTCTAAGACACTAAAGTGTTGTTAAAGCTATAACAATGTTGATCTAGCGCGATAACTGTGATGCGCGAGAGCTCATGAAGATGATGATGCGCGAATTCAATGGATGATTGTCATCAAATGCCTTCTGTAAGGGTTGATGACGCGATGCAATGATAGTTAATCTCCACTGAGATTGTGAATGATATTCCTCCAGTGAGGACTGGTAACGGGCCCACCTTGTGTCCCGGGGGTTGTCGTTAGTAAAACCTGGCTGCGCAGGTACGGGGACCGTCTCCACCGCTTGTAACGTTAGTCGTGGAAGCTTAGCTCCACTCCTGGATATCCAAACCTAGATGGCTTACTCCAACCCTGGATGGCTTATATCCTGGATGGCTTATATCCAACCCTGGATGGCTTATATCCAACCCTGGATGGCTTAGGCTGTAATTATACATACGTTTTAGATGTCGGTTGACAAACATAACAATCTTGCATAATTATCATTACCCAAACAAATCATTATTCAATCAATATATGTAAGCTGTACTAATGATTAGTAGCAATGTATACATATTCTACAACGCCATGTATACGCTATGTACGTCGCTGTTAATCAATGCCCCTAATACATGTAATATAAACATGATCAAATAACTCATATATTACACTCACTGAGTTATGTTTGCACGCAATGTTAACAATCGTGTATTACAATCACTGAGTTATACGCCAACGTTAACTAATGCACCTATTATCCACTGTTATCAAATTAATATTGTTTTACAATTAATGATCAATTACAATAATTACATCTAATAAAGTAACTTCAAACTCATATGCTAGTCTAAAGTTATGTTTGAGAAACATCAATGCTAACCGGATGTCGTAACCGTCAAACAAGATGGCGCCGCCCACTGAATACAAATATACGATAAAAGTTTAATAAAACTACTAACCACATGTTGCCTGTGAAATTTGCCGTCCAATCTCTGTTCCTACAAAGTACTATCGATGATCCCGGCGATAGCTAGAAGACAATGGGTTTTATAGCAAACATTACGCCCAAATCATTATTTCCCCCGTTCAGTCCGTGACAAACGTGGCTAAATCTACAGTATTGAATCAACACGAGAGGCCCCTTATACAATTTTGCCGTTTAAGGAAAATATACCTATCCGTTTACATGCATTAGCACAAAACTAAACTTATGACACGGCCTCTCTGGCGGCCACTTAAAATGTGCACGCTTTTACGTGTTACATGAATAGATCATGAATATTGTGAAATTGTTTCACCTCGAACAATAGATTTTGGGTGTAACCGATACAAGAGCTATATACGACCAGTACGCTCTACCCGTGACATTTTGTGACAATGTATTTAATGTGCAAGCATATTAAAGCATACTATTATGTATTTAATGTGCAAGCATATTAAAGCATACTATTATGTATTTAATGTGCAAGCATATTAAAGCGTACTATTATGTATTTAATGTGCAAGCATATTAAAGCATACTATTATGTATATGTATTTAATATGCAAGCATATTAAAGCGTACTATTATGTATTAATGTGCAAGCATATTAAAGCATACTATTATGTATTTAATGTGCAAGCATATTAAAGCGTACTATTATGTATTTAATGTGCAAGCATAATAAAGCATACTATTATGTATTTAATGTGCAAGCATATTAAAGCGTACTATTATGTATTTAATGTGCAAGCATATTAAAGCATACTATTATGTATATGTATTTAATATGCAAGCATATTAAAGCGTACTATTATGTATTTAATGTGCAAGCATATTAAAGCGTACTATTATGTATTTAATGTGCAAGCATATTAAAGCATACTATTATGTATATGTATTTAATGTGCAAGCAAATTAAAGCATACTATTATGTATTTAATGTGCAAGCATATTAAAGCATACTATTATGTATATGTATTTAATGTGCAAGCATATTAAAGCATACTATTATGTATTTAATGTGCAAGCATATTAAAGCATACTTTTATGTATTTAATGTGCAAGCATATTAAAGCATACTATTATGTATTTAATGTGCAAGCATATTAAAGCATACTTTTATGTATTTAATGTGCAAGCATATTAAAGCATACTATTATGTATTTAATGTGCAAGCATATTAAAGCATACTTTTATGTATTTAATGTGCAAGCATATTAAAGCATACTTTTATGTATTTAATGTGCAGCATATTAAAGCATACTATTATGTATTTAATGTGCAAGCATATTAAAGCATACTTTTATGTATTTAATGTGCAAGCATATTAAAGCATACTATTATGTATTTAATGTGCAAGCATATTAAAGCATACTTTTATGTATTTAATGTGCAAGCATATTAAAGCGTACTATTATGTATTTAATGTGCAAGCATATTAAAGCATCTATTATGTATTTAATGTGCAAGCATATTAAAGCGTACTATTATGTATTTAATGTGCAAGCATATTAAAGCATACTTTTATGTATTTAATGTGCAAGCATATTAAAGCATACTACTATGTATTTAATGTGCAAGCATATTAAAGCGTACTATTATGTATTTAATGTGCAAGCATATTAAAGCATACTTTTATGTATTTAATGTGCAAGCATATTAAAGCATACTACTATGTATTTAATGTGCAAGCATATTAAAGCGTACTATTATGTATTTACTGTGCAAGCATATTAAAGCATACTTTTATGTATTTAATGTGCAAGCATATTAAAGCGTACTATTATGTATTTACTGTGCAAGCATATTAAAGCATACTTTTATGTATTTAATATGCAAGCATATTAAAGCATACTATTATGTATTTAATGTGCAAGCATATTAAAGCGTACTTTTATGCATTTAATGTGCAAGCATATTAAAGCGTACTATTATGTATTTAATGTGCAAGCATATTAAAGCATACTATTATGTATTTAATGTGCAAGCATATTAAAGCATACTTTTATGTATTTAATGTGCAAGCATATTAAAGCATACTATTATGTATTTAATGTGCAAGCATATTAAAGCATACTTTTATGTATTTAATGTGCAAGCATATTAAAGCATACTTTTATGTATTTAATGTGCAAGCATATTAAAGCATACTATTATGTATTTAATGTGCAAGCATATTAAAGCATACTTTTATGTATTTAATGTGCAAGCATATTAAAGCATACTATTATGTATTTAATGTGCAAGCATATTAAAGCATACTTTTATGTATTTAATGTGCAAGCATATTAAAGCGTACTATTATGTATTTAATGTGCAAGCATATTAAAGCATACTATTATGTATTTAATGTGCAAGCATATTAAAGCGTACTATTATGTATTTAATGTGCAAGAATATTAAAGCATACTTTTATGTATTTAATGTGCAAGCATATTAAAGCATACTACTATGTATTTAATGTGCAAGCATATTAAAGCGTACTATTATGTATTTAATGTGCAAGCATATTAAAGCATACTTTTATGTATTTAATGTGCAAGCATATTAAAGCATACTACTATATATTTAATGTGCAAGCATATTAAAGCGTACTATTATGTATTTACTGTGCAAGCATATTAAAGCATACTTTTATGTATTTAATGTGCAAGCATATTAAAGCGTACTATTATGTATTTACTGTGCAAGCATATTAAAGCATACTATTATGTATTTAATATGCAAGCATATTAAAGCATACTACTATGTATTTAATGTGCAAGCATATTAAAGCATACTTTTATGTATTTAATATGCAAGCATATTAAAGCATACTACTATGTATTTAATGTGCAAGCATATTAAAGCGTACTATTATGTATTTAATGTGCAAGCATATTAAAGCATACTATTATGTATTTAATGTGCAAGCATATTAAAGCATACTTTTATGTATTTAATGTGCAAGCATATTAAAGCATACTATTATGTATTTAATGTGCAAGCATATTAAAGCATACTTTTATGTATTTAATGTGCAAGCATATTAAAGCGTACTATTATGTATTTAATGTGCAAGCATATTAAAGCGTACTATTATGTATTTAATGTGCAAGCATATTAAAGCATACTTTTATGTATTTAATATGCAAGCATATTAAAGCATACTACTATGTATTTAATGTGCAAGCATATTAAAGCGTACTTTTATGTATTTAATGTGCAAGCATATTAAAGCATACTTTTATGTATTTAATGTGCAAGCATATTAAAGCGTACTATTATGTATTTAATGTGCAAGCATATTAAAGCATACTTTTATGTATTTAATGTGCAAGCATATTAAAGCGTACTATTATGTATTTAATGTGCAAGCATATTAAAGCATACTTTTATGTATTTAATATGCAAGCATATTAAAGCATACTACTATGTATTTAATGTGCAAGCATATTAAAGCATACTACTATGTATTTAATGTGCAAGCATATTAAAGCGTACTATTATGTATTTAATGTGCAAGCATATTAAAGCATACTATTATGTATTTAATGTGCAAGCATATTAAAGCATACTATTATGTATTTAATGTGCAAGCATATTAAAGCGTACTATTATGTATTTAATGTGCAAGCATATTAAAGCATACTATTATGTATTTAATGTGCAAGCATATTAAAGCGTACTATTATGTATTTAATGTGCAAGCATATTAAAGCATACTTTTATGTATTTAATATGCAAGCATATTAAAGCATACTACTATGTATTTAATGTGC
Source organism: Cyrtodaria siliqua (assembly GCA_037043455.1). Lineage (NCBI taxonomy): Eukaryota > Metazoa > Mollusca > Bivalvia > Adapedonta > Hiatellidae > Cyrtodaria > Cyrtodaria siliqua. Next base: position 60,730 of record JAWPHD010012573.1, read on the forward strand.
AAGCATATTAAAGCGTACTTTTATGTATTTAATGTGCAAGCATATTAAAGCATACTTTTATGTATTTAATGTGCAAGCATATTAAAGCGTACTATTATGTATTTAATGTGCAAGCATATTAAAGCATACTATTATGTATATGTATTTAATGTGCAAGCATATTAAAGCATACTATTATGTATTTAATGTGCAAGCATATTAAAGCGTACTTTTATGTATTTAATGTGCAAGCATATTAAAGCATACTATTATGTATTTAATGTGCAAGCATATTAAAGCATACTATTATGTATTTAATGTGCAAGCATATTAAAGCATACTTTTATGTATTTAATGTGCAAGCATATTAAAGCATACTTTTATGTATTTAATGTGCAGGCATATTAAAGCATACTATTATGTATTTAATGTGCAAGCATATTAAAGCATACTTTTATGTATTTAATGTGCAAGCATATTAAAGCATACTATTATGTATTTAATGTGCAAGCATATTAAAGCATACTTTTATGTATTTAATGTGCAAGCATATTAAAGCATACTATTATGTATTTAATGTGCAAGCATATTAAAGCATACTATTATGTATTTAATGTGCAAGCATATTAAAGCATACTTTTATGTATTTAATGTGCAAGCATATTAAAGCATACTATTATGTATTTAATGTGCAAGCATATTAAAGCATACTTTTATGTATTTAATGTGCAAGCATATTAAAGCGTACTATTATGTATTTAATGTGCAAGCATATTAAAGCATACTATTATGTATTTAATGTGCAAGCATATTAAAGCATACTTTTATGTATTTAATGTGCAAGCATATTAAAGCATACTACTATGTATTTAATGTGCAAGCATATTAAAGCATACTTTTATGTATTTAATGTGCAAGCATATTAAAGCATACTACTTTGTATTTAATGTGCAAGCATATTAAAGCGTACTATTATGTATTTACTGTGCAAGCATATTAAAGCATACTTTTATGTATTTAATGTGCAAGCATATTAAAGCATACTATTATGTATTTAATGTGCAAGCATATTAAAGCGTACTATTATGTATTTACTGTGCAAGCATATTAAAGCATACTTTTATGTATTTAATATGCAAGCATATTAAAGCATACTATTATGTATTTAATGTGCAAGCATATTAAAGCGTACTTTTATGTATTTAATGTGCAAGCATATTAAAGCATACTTTAATGTATTTAATGTGCAAGCATATTAAAGCGTACTATTATGTATTTAATGTGCAAGCATATTAAAGCGTACTATTATGTATTTAATGTGCAAGCATATTAAAGCGTACTATTATGTATTTAATGTGCAAGCATATTAAAGCGTACTATTATGTATTTAATGTGCAAGCATATTAAAGCGTACTATTATGTATTTAATGTGCAAGCATATTAAAGCATACTATTATGTATTTAATGTGCAAGCATATTAAAGCGTACTATTATGTATTTAATGTGCAAGCATATTAAAGCATACTTTTATGTATTTAATATGCAAGCATATTAAAGCATACTACTATGTATTTAATGTGCAAGCATATTAAAGCATACTATTATGTATATGTATTTAATGTGCAAGCATATTAAAGCGTACTATTATGTATTTAATGTGCAAGCATATTAAAGCGTACTATTATGTATTTAATGTGCAAGCATATTAAAGCATACTTTTATGTATTTAATATGCAAGCATATTAAAGCATACTACTATGTATTTAATGTGCAAGCATATTAAAGCGTACTTTTATGTATTTAATGTGCAAGCATATTAAAGCATACTTTTATGTATTTAATGTGCAAGCATATTAAAGCGTACTATTATGTATTTAATGTGCAAGCATATTAAAGCATACTATTATGTATATGTATTTAATGTGCAAGCATATTAAAGCATACTATTATGTATTTAATGTGCAAGCATATTAAAGCGTACTTTTATGTATTTAATGTGCAAGCATATTAAAGCATACTATTATGTATTTAATGTGCAAGCATATTAAAGCATACTTTTATGTATTTAATGTGCAAGCATATTAAAGCGTACTTTTATGTATTTAATGTGCAAGCATATTAAAGCGTACTATTATGTATTTAATGTGCAAGCATATTAAAGCATACTTTTATGTATTTAATGTGCAAGCGTATTAAAGCGTACTATTATAAGTGAGCTCATTGCTTTACTTTATAGTGCTGCCAAACTGGAATATCAGGCCATCGTATACACTTGACATGATACCCCTCCCAGTGACAATATACTGATAGCGGACCGCCCAGTCCTAGAACTACCCTACTAGCCGTTTAGCAAATGTATTGCGTAAACAAAATCTAAAATAACCATATTTTGACATAATCGCGGACAACAACTCCGTGAAAAATGTATTTGGTCATCGTCAAACTCGCATACGATCTTATTAAAATAAACTGTTAAATCAATTTTGCTGAAATTATCGTTCAAATATGCTGAACTTCCCTTATATTGCTAAATTACATGACGAGTATTCGGTAAAACAGTTATCAAGCGTGCTAATGTTAAACTCATTCCCTGAATGTATTCAAACAAAACTTCACATCAGCTTTAATACGTCTGATAAGTTTAGCAAGTAAATAACATTTAAATCCTGTTGACCAGTTCTAGGATATGTGTAGAAGCGGTCATGGGCAATTTCCTACATACTTATCAGTTATAGTCTCAAAAGAAATATGAGAAAATAATAGCAACATGTGGTAATCTACATGTTTTACAGAAATTATAATTTCGCTGTCATATTTCAATATTAAGAGAGGTAATTTCACAAATGGTAAACGTTGTTTCCCTATATATTTATAATGGCAAGGAAATTGTCAATTGTTTTAGCAGTTTTTATAACTTGAGACAAATAACAGTTATTTTGTAATGTTTAGTCTTGCTCTTGACCTTATTTGTAATTTTTAAATGTGAAATCGTATGTTTTAACTAAATGGGCGATAACTCGAAAAAGAAGATCAACCTAAGTCATGCCGATGATTAAAATACTTCACAATTCAAAATAACCCTCACCGCTGTAAAATAACCCTCACCGCTGTTGGTTCGATCCTTCAGGGCCCTTTGAATCTTTATGTGAGGCAACTATCCAGCTGGCTTGCGAAACGTCGGTTGTCTACCCAGGTTCCCGCCCGTGCACGAAAATTGCCAAGAGGGGCACCTGAGGTCTTCCTCCACCAGTGGAAGCTGGAAAGTCGCAATATGACCTCGGCAGCACCAATTCGTATACTCCAGTAAATTCTACTGAGAATGATGTTGTTTCCGCACATATAACTCGGTGCACTACTTTTAAGACTGGTGTAGACGAGAAGCAAAATTAACTTCCTACTATATACTGGATTACTGAATTACATAACAATCCGTATAAGGCCCGCTTTATTTCGAATTCTAGAGCCTGCACCACAACAAACATCTCCAAACGTTTAACTTCTTGTTTTACTGCCGTTAAACTATATTGGGATAAAACCTATGAAAACTCTGGAATTAATTTATTTTGATCTATAAAAAATTCAGGATACTACCTTACCACATCACCTTATTAAAGACAAGCTTATTGCGCTCATTCAAAAAACATTCGCTTGGGAAAATACTACATTTTTGGCCTGTAATAATATTAATGTGTTTTTTTACTAACGGCAGTTTAGATAATTACACTATGTGGACTTGCCATAAAGTTTGCGAAGCACTCATTTTCCTATTTGATAAGATAATATTTTCGTCAGGTATGGAACCACCGTTAATAGACAAATTGTTGGTATCCCTATTGGTACGAACTGAACACCACTTGTCGCAGATTTGTTTTTATATTGCTATGAAAGAGATTTCATGTTGAGTCTTTCACCAGATACCCAGGTAGATGTTATTGAAGCCTTTAATTACACCTCTCGGTATCAGGATGACATATTGAACATTGACAACCCTTTCTTTCCAATTATGGTTAATAATATTTATCCTAAAGAACTTCAGTTTAACAAGGCTAATATTTCTGATAATAACGCTTCTTTTCTTGATTTAGATCTCTCTATTGAAAATGGTGAAATTATTAGCAAATTCTATGACAAGAGAGATGATTTTAATGTTGACATTGTTAATTGTCCCCACTTAGATGGGGATGTTCCCCGAGCAACTTCTTATGGGGTCTATATGACTCAACTTATTCGCTTTTCAAGAGCTTGTACTCGAGTTGAGGACTTTAATATTCGTAATCTGTGTATAACTAAAAAGCAACTCCATCAGGGTTTCCGTTACCATAAATTTCGCAAAACCTTTGCAAAATTTTATTATCGTATACCTCATCTTCTTTCCAAATATAAAAGCAATTTAAGGACTCTTCTGCGACAAGGACTATCACAACCTGACTTCTATGGTGATGTGATTTACAAACTTCGTAAGATTCTTGGTCATGATCACTTTCATACTATCTTTGTTAAACTTGTTCAAAGGTTTATCAAAAGAGGTTATGACCCTATCATTTTGCAACCGACTGTTCTCCACTACGTTTTCCTCTTTAATTGTACGATGACCGGACAGGATGTGGACCCTATGATGACGCCTACCTAAAGCCCATTAGGACGGAGGCGTTTGATGTTTGTCCGTGGTCTTGCCTTGTCGTGCCCTTAATGGTTTATTAAAGGATCACCATTGGTGCACCCTAGAACCTGGTTTAAACCCCATGGGCGTTTTTGGCCACTGACCGTTCCAAGACGGAAGCCCTATTGTTAACCCTTTTGTTTGTGACGTCGTTTGCATTTTTATTCCTTTTGCCTTCTCTTTGTTTGCATATTTGTTTTGTGTTTTGTTGTTGACTGTTGTCATTGAATGCTACTTTCCCTGTCCGATTTTTATATCTTTCTTTTTTTAGCTGTTGGTGCGACTATAAAATCCAATTCAATTCAATTCAATTCAAAATAACATTACACTGATTTAAGATAGATGTGCATAAGGGCTTTCTAAACCTTATTTTCTTCAGTACAGTAAAGCCAGTTGGATCAGAGATCCAATTATACAACAGTTCGTTATATCTTTATTCCGTAATCAACAAATGCCTTTCTTCAGCAGTTTGTGTCTAAACATTTATGACGGACTTATGTCTGCGGTAATTTTCTTCGATCGCATATTTCTATTATCTTTCGCGTGTAAATCAGTTCACACCTGTTAATTAGTGTATCTGTTTAAGTCTAAGTATCAGTTTCATTCCAAAAATAGCAAAACGTGTATCAGAAATTATAGCGCCTAGACTTGAAACAGAAATTATAGCACATTTTCTCTTTAAATACATGCCACCAGAAAAAATCGAGGCGTCGCTCTTCATACAAGCGATATTTAACGAAATAGCAGAGAAACATGTATAGAAGACAACATGTTAAGAAAGAAATAAGGAGGACGTGTGAAGGGTTGGGGTGGGCTGGGGCTGGTGAAGGGGTTAAAGTGTGTGGGTGATGATTGTCATGCCTAAAGGTTTGTCCTATGTACCAGCATTAAACAGTGTTAATAAAGAAGAAAGTTATAACAAACTAGAAACAAGGTACTAATGAAAGGGTAAAAGGCTGACAACAGAGATGCCTTAACTATGCGCTATAGGCCAATGAACAATATCAACAACACACCAAATTGAGGAAAACATGAGAGGAAAGAGTATTGGTGGGTGTGTGGGTGTGGTGGTGGGGGAGGGTGTGTGGGGTGGAGAGAGAATTGATGTTAATTTAATTCTGAAATAAAAAAGAGAAAACATTGTTCTTAACTGTTTTGCTTGTGGTTGGGTAGGTCGTTGACTGAGGTGGGCTGTTACATGATTCACTATCATTATGGTGTAAGAATAAATAAACCTCACAGACAAATGTGAGACGTACGTTTGTTTATCGAACCCTGGTGTTGGTCAAATTATTATAAACGCTACCGCTATTACATATTTAATTATGTTTGAAATTAACAGAAGACAGCAGAATACAATAAATGGAAAAGCCATCCACGTGCCATACATTTAGAGACTACACAAATGATACTTTGTGATCCTAGTTTCCTTTGCATTGATTTTAAAAAATAGGTGTTTTTACATTAAGCATGTTACCTTTAAACTAGACTTGCATCAATCCTTAATGGTATAACCTTTTAAATATTATTATAATAGAATTTCCTTAGCACCGAAAGAGGGAAATATCTCAACTTATAATGTGTAGGTCTTATCTGAACATTAAGTTCATCCATGAAGGGAAACAGAGCTTGAAATAAAATAAACAATTTGTATGCAGAGTATTATTTTATTTTTTAATTTGTCTAATTTTATTATTTATAGTCTAATTTATAGACTGATACCAGTCTACCTTTAAACGTACAATGCTTATCATTGTATTTCCCGCAGATCAACTATTCTTGTAATCTTTCGCAGATCAACTGTTCTTGTCTTTGCTTATCATTGTATTTCCCGCAGATCAACTGTCCTTGTAATCTTTCGCAGATCAACTGTTCTTGTCTTTTCCGCAGACGAACAATTCCTGTTTTCTGCCATTTAAAAACTACTTGTATCTGACAACATAATTCGCAGATCAACTGTTCTTGTCTTTTCGCAGACAAACACTTCCTGTCTGCTGCCATTTAAAAATTACTGGTATTTGATCACATAAGTAAATGCGATGTTAACCACGATTTGGATCTTATGTAAAATATAGTGCTAATGATTGATTTATTTAGCAAATATTGCTTTCTTACTCGATTTTGTGCTTGCTGTGACTGCATTGCTTTTTACACTTAAATTATACTGATGTAATCATGATGCAACAAATGCTTAGCAATTGATGATACAAATAGATATAAAAGTCGAACAGGAAAAGCGTCGAACAGGAAAAGCAGTTTTCACCGAACACAGTAAACCCCCAAAACACGCAGTAGTAAAAACATGAATGGCACTGTTAACAAAGAATAAAGGCATATGACTTCACAATCACACAAACAGTTGACAATAGGGCTACCGCCTTGGAGCGGTCAGTGGCAAAAAAAGGCCGCTGGAGATCTAAACCAGGTTCTATTAATAGCCATTTTTGTTTGCAGTACAATCAGTGCATTGAATACATTATACTAACAGTACGTTGCATACATTATACAAATAGTACGTCGAATATATTACTTATTAAAGTATAAGCATGCCGATAAATGCTAATCTTGTCAGACATGTATCTATAAATTAAGTATGAAATCAAACTGTTGTCGTGATTTTTTTTTTAATATTATAGCGTAATTTATGTTGTACAGTACTTGCGGTGCTTTGATTTTATTGTTGATTAATACTAATTTTACAGTTGTTCTATATGTATAAGCGTTCTGCTAGACATACACATTTTAAATATAGTGACTGTTATCTCAATCTATAGTTATCATTCATAATGAATATAATGTACAATTGCAGAACAACGAGTTGTGAACATATTTGTCATTTTACCTCCATTTCAAGTACCATACATTCGACACAGTGTAATTTCTACAATTCAAAATACATATACATCCTAAGGTGTTTCTAATTATATTTGTATATTGTTTTACATTAACATATACGTGTATCGTTTCCTAATTTATCTGGATGTGGAATTTATTATTAGAGATTTCCTTTTAATAGGATGTACTTTTATTTACACTGTCTTGTCAATTTGAGCGCTGTAGAATGGATAATACTAGGTTGTGTACACTTACAGTATATTTATACTGACCAGTGGGCCATATTGTCTACTAACCGTTCCAAATCGTTATCCCTATTTTCACTACTCTTTGTGAATTGTCTTTTTCACTATATATATTGACGGAAAAAAAAGTTTAGCAAGGTTTTTAGAAGAAATAATACTTTATACAAGATATACTGACATTTTGGGACTTTACGGGCTTGACCCCTACGTTCATTTAATTGTTACGTCATTAAGATGTTCGGCTGTTATTGATGTGTGTTTAATAAAATATTGTGTCTATGGCAGTAGTTTCTTGATTTTACAACCAAAAATGTATTATTTCCAGGGTGCAACAAAAACTTGCTAACTTTTTTTCCCTCACTATAGTTAATTTGCTCTTTGAGTTACAGTGCGGACATTCGGTGCTATTGCGTTTGGGCGCTTTGATTTCTATCTTTAGCATTACTTTCTCTCAGGTTTGTATATTGTATAACCATTATGAGAATGAGTTTATTTATATTTACCTAAACAGGTATTGTCTCATGGTGGATTAACTTGTATATTGTATAACCATGGATACATATGAGTAGTTTCGGTTCTTCAATTGTGTAGGGGCTGTTTTAAATATAACACAGTCTGGTTTGGTGAGGATTTAAAAAAAGTAATGTATCATTTGACATATTATCTTACACTCACTTACGTTATCCCTAAGACTGTTTGTTTCTTTCTCCGTGTATTTTAAATATTTACTTTTTATTAAAAGTAGTGGTTTTATTGTCACCGTTATATTGATACATTGCTACTTGATAGGAATCATAGTTTGAAGCATATTTGTTTTCATCCACCTAAATTGGTCTTTGTTTATTTTACTATATTATAAAGTCCCTTTTCAGTATCGATTAAACATTCACACAAGTGTTCGTTAAGTGCACTGTGGCGGCTGTGAAATGTATCCCCGTGCTACGAATCAATAGTGTTATTTTTACTATTATCGAGCACAAAAAAGGTGGCCTTGAAGTAGGTTATCCCTTAAACCGGTGTTAGGGGTGTGAGAAGTGTTGTTTCTAACAGTATCTCTTATGTACAGACTCAGTGAGTCTACATACACAGTCAAACTGAGTATACATACTCAGTCAAACTAAGTCTACATACTCAGTCAAACTGAGTCTACATACTCAGTCAAACTAAGTCTACATACTCAGTCAAACTGAGTCTACATACTGAGTCAATCTGAGTCCGCTACATTATTCACTTGGTTGTGTTGTTTGCTTCCATAGGACTTTCCTTCTCAGTATTTATAATTATGTGTTTAACTTTGTATTTACATAATGTAAATATTCTTTTGCTTGAGAACCAATTGCAAGTCTGGCTATAAGCAAAATAGTGTATCCGCGATAACGTTTAAATAAAGATTGTTATTATAATAGTACTATCTCTCACAGCCTTCGCCTGAAACTTTTGCTCCAGAACTATAACTTGTATAACACATGAGTTTTAATTACGACAGACGTTTTTTTTTTAAAGCTAACAAATAATTTCACCCGCTAAATTACTTCACATCTAATACTATACCGTACACGAATTAAAAAGGTCAACGTGATTGCCCTTTGTAAAAAGTTGATGGCTGTATATTTTTACCAGCTCATCTACTTTTTATAAATGTCAACATCCTAATAAAATCATTCACGTCACGTGCGTAACCATGGTTATTACAAGGGGGTAATCGAGACGCGCATACACTCATGTTATAGAACAATATGATTATTACTGAAGCGTAAAAAGAAGATGATTAATAAATAAGTGAATTGATTATAATTGATGTTATATTATCGGTTTAACGACTAAGTGAAATTTTCAACCAAATGCATATTTCAACCATATAGTAAGTGACAGTTATTCAACACAATTTATGTTAGTATACGTAATGCACCGTCAGCTGCTTTGGCTGGTGATATGGCATGGAAGCCAGTCTTTGCTAGACAATTAACCACTGTGTCCACTTATTGGATTCGTCTGAATTACATGCCGATAACACGATTTAATAAACAAGTTTTTACTTATTGTTATAATTTAAACAGTTCTAGATGTAAAAATTGGCCATATCGAGTTAAGACTAATTTCTCTAATATTGATTGTAATGTTATAACTAATATGGATACTGTTTTAGTAAAACGAACTATGCTTGGCAATGTTAACAGGGCGTTTATTGATAAGTATGAATATGATTGGTTCAATATTGTTAACCTTGAACATAGTAGAAATAGTACAGGTGGAAACAAGTTACGTACTTACAAATTATTTAAAAGTGTTTTTAAAACCGAAGAATATTGTACAATGATTCTACCACGCAATCATAGATCTGCTTTATCTAGATTTCGGTGTGGTGTTGCGCCATTCGTTTAGAAACTGGTCGTTATGAAAGGCTTCCAGTTTGTGAAAGAGTGTGTCCGTTTTGTAATGATACTGTAGAAAATGAGATGCACGTTATACTTTCATGTCCATTATATAATGATATACGATTACAAATGATTGATTATGCATTCTTACTCGATTCAAATTTCAATGACTATACAGACGAACAGAAGATAGTTTTTCTATTTAATAATGTAAATCTGATTAGAATATGTGCCAAAACCTGCTTCAAAATATTGCAAAGAAGATCAAGTTATCTTTATCGGTAGGCTTGATTTAGATTTAATTTGTTTGAAGTGTAAATATATATTTCTATGTGAACAATGTGTTAATATTGTATATGTATGTTGATATCTTATGTTAATTTAATATATATGTAATTGTTTTATTTATATTTGAGCAATGATTGTTAATCAGGTCATAGCAAATCTGATTTGAGATGATAATTGATTTTTTAAAATGTTTTTTTTTTAATAAGCACTTCTAATGCCATCATGGTGCAGTTTTCATAAATTCAGTGTTTTAATATAAAGTTTATTTTAATACTTTTTTAGAGCATTTTGTAATTATACTTATAAGTACACTCTGCTCAGGATTAACGATTATAGCTCAATTCTTATCATTGTAAAAATAAATTAAATGAATATGGTAATGTGGTAAATTGCTGTGAAAAAAAAAAAAGAAAAAAAGAAGAATTGTGTGATTATTGTATGACATATAGTATTAATATTGTAAAATATAGTATATTTTTAGAAGATATCATATATATCTTTTAGTCTCTTATAACTCTTACAAGAGTGACATGGTGTATAATATTATGTGTTGTTGTTTTATGCTATTGTAGACTGTATATACTATGATGAGACTTTAATAAATAAATAAATATAGTATAATATCAGAAATAATACTCCCAAAAGTTTGATGCAATTTTACTAAAAGTTGTTTTGTCTTTTAATTGAAATTAATTGGTCCATAGGATAGTCCATTTGTTCAGCGAGAGCGCACGAGACATACTTTCTAATTAAATTAAGCTTGTTATCACATCATCCAATGTTCAAAGTTCTATTTTGCCAAATTATCGGAACAAAGCAAATTGCAGATCGTGGCGTTTGTTATATACTATTTAATACCGCAACAAACCAATACCGCAACAAACCAACCGCACCTGCCTTTGGCGCAGTCGGTTAGAGCGTCGTCTACTATGTGTCTACTTAACCGAAGGTTCAGGGTTCGAGCCTTACGTATATAAGGCAACATTTTATAAACCATACAATGTTAAGATATTTCAATTTTGCATTTGAGTACTCTGATATATTAGCTTGAAATGAGTTTGTGTGTACACAACATTGCTATTATCTCATCTTTAGCACCCAAAGGGCAAGAGTGGTATAAATAAAAGTACTTCCAATCAAAAGAAAATCTCTACCATTCAGAGAAATGTCGATGCTTTTATTACATTTTTACGTAAAGTGGATCTTTTTTTTTTTTTTTTTTATAAAGAAAATATGTTTAACAAAGAGCTCTAAGGACATTTTGAAAGCAAAAACAAAAAACTTTTTTTTATAAAAACATTTGGAAAAAAATAAGCACCTAGATTTACTTCTAACGTCGGTTTAATACGACATTGGTACATATTATTAACAATAAACAATATACAAAAGACAAATCGCTTGAACAATTCAAGCAATGTTCATGCTTTAGTGCTGAAAAAAAAAGAGTATGATAATGGACCTTTGGAAACGGCCGAACACGACACATACACATACTAAGTTTGTTAAAAATAAAAGCTATGAATCTTAATGACCAAAACATGCAATGGTTCGAATATATAGTTGGAACCCTAACTGTTTTGCTACAATAAAGCGCAATAATTAATAAGTATTATGTGTACTTTTTATTGGTGGTTTATGACTCATTTAGATTCCTTTATGATATATTTATTACAGAAATAATTTCCTTTCAACAATTCTAAGAAAATACAAATACACCTGTTGTACTCCCATTAATAATTATTATGTGTATTTTTTTTGATGGTTTATGACTAATTTAGATTCCTTTTTATAAATTTATTACAGAAATAATTTCCTTTCAACAATTCTAAAAAACAAACAAATATACCTGATGTACTCCCATAAATAATAACACTTTTCTGATATTCCAGTTGCAAAGGGAAGCCGAGAAGAATTAAAACGAGAGATCCAAGAGGGCATGTGATGTGGACGCTGTATTGGCTAACACGGCTCTTATTATAGGGGTGTGAGGGGTATGGAGTGTGAGTCGGACATGGTTCATTTTCAAACTTATTCGAGGTTTAGTCATGATATTAACATGTTAAAAAATATGGTAAAGGTCGAAAGATCGACTGAAAAAGGAAGTAGCTCAAGTTTTAACAAAGCAAATTCATAGGTAATAGGGAGATATGGCTGGTGCTCATACTTTTCATATTGATTTTAACATTCTAAACAAGTTGGTAAAGATCAAATGAAAAAATAAGGACCTAAAGTGTTAACGAAGCAGAACATAGCACTTTTCATTCAATTAATGGCCACAACTCTGTTGTTTCTGTTAACATTTTATTAGCTATTAAACTTATTCAATTTTTTATTGAAATAAACACTCTGACTTAGTTTGGTAAAGATCCGATTTAAAATGAAGTAGCTTGAGATTTAACATGGCAAAACATATCATTTTTCAATAAATCAAGGGTCATTACTTTAATGAACCTGATCGGATCGGGCTTGTTTTATAAATTTTTCCAAGCTTTTATTAAATGGATATCATTAATATTGCAGAGTTTGATAACGATCAGATGGAAAATAAAAGAATAGAGCGTAAGCGATGCAAAATATAGCATTTTTACAACATTCAAGAGCCATAACTCTACTGTTTCCTGTCTGATATGTCTCGTTGATTTCTTTCAAGATTTTAATAACATTACCATCCTGCCAAAGATTGGTCAATATTCGATGCAAAATATAGCTAGAGTATTAACGCAGCAAAACAAAGCTTTTTTAAATCAAGGTCAAGGGCCATGACTCTATTACTACTAATTCGACTTAGATGTTTTTCAAACTTGCCCGATATTTTATTAATATTAAGACACAAACAAACTTGATAAGTATCAAAAACAAAATGAAGGTGCTAAAGTGTTAACAATGTAGAATATGGCATTTTAGTATAAGAGCCATGACTCCGATGTTCTAATCTGATATAGCTGTTTTTCTAACTTGTCCGAGCATTTATTGATATAAAGACACTAACAAAATGGGGTAAATATCATAAAAAAGTTCGACACTATCGTGTTAACAAGGCAAAGGTTAACGACGGACAAACGACGAATGGTCGACGGACAACCCGTTTTCTGATTAGCTCTGCTGGTCTTCGGCCAGTATATCTAATATGAAGGAAGTAATAGGATTCTACCCATCTGCCTACCCCTCAAGAGGTATCTGCAGTGACCCTATTATTTGCCCCGTGACCAAACGGTACCCGTGGGAACCACACAGGCCTAATATGAACGAGATTACCGCGTGTCTCTTCAATCAATATCAGACAAATAGGCGCTATCGATTTGCTACTTGCCGAGGTTAAAAGTTATCTAGAATTATTAAATGAAGTTTCTGCTTGCCTGGTCAGAAATTGAACCAACATCAACTATTTTAAATCAATTACAAACCTGACACACTATATCAGACATATTACCCACCACGAAGAGTCATACTGTTTTTTACATCTTACATCTACATGCCAGTAATATCTTTCTACAAAATGAAGATCAATAAGAATGATTGATTTGTGCATGTGACTGACAGCGTTAAACCATCCGCGTTCCATGGACATAATTTCTAGTTTACTTTCTTTTGATTGTTATATATCTTATTTCCACAATATTTGTGTTCGACTTATTTTTAGATGAGCTATTTTGAAGCTAGGCACGTGGAATTCGATTTGTTTTCATTAAAATATTATGTAACTCGATTGAAATCGAAATATTTTACTACGGCGCGTACGTTCATTATAGTATAAAAGAAAACAACC